>SNQJ01S0026185.1:147290-169567 GCA_010110895.2 Picea sitchensis | reverse complement strand
GGGGGGGTGGCTATTGCTTCTTCATTTCTTCGATGTATGTTATTTATTGTTGCTTCATTCGACTTTGCAGGGTTCCGGTCCTATGCCTGCACTTGGTCCTTTTGGCGCTTTTTGGCTGGGTTCTTATTTGGTGTTTTTTCTTATTTTCCCAGGGTTTGCAATGTTGGGATGCTGCATCTGCGGTTGGATCTCTGGTTACATTTTTTTGCACTTCGATTTGCATAAAATACTATTAAGATAAAATAACAGACTAAAGAATTGCAAGCGATGAAAATTGCACCTGTTACGCGTTGAAACAGAGTTTGTCAACCTAGAAATATATTTCATAGTTGTCGATGCGTTTTCCATGGATTCTGTGTTATTATGGTTTCATAGTTATGAGAGTGTCTTTTGTTGTGTGGGAGATATAGATGTTCTCTGTCGTTTACTTTTCTATTGTAAACTGCATTTGACTCTAGTTTCTTGTGTTTCTGTGGTCATTCTGAGCGACCATCATTCGGTTGCGTACTTAGCCAGTTTTATGGACATGGCTTCGTGAATAGGTTCTATCAAACTATGACAGGTCGTGTTTGGTGTATACATTAGCTTTTCCGAATTAGTTTTCTTTAAAAGAAGGCCTCCTAGACAGAAGAGAATGCAATTTATGAAATTATAGGTTTCCTGGACAGCATAGGTTACTGATCGCGGCTGTTGGGGCTGGCGGACTGAAAATTGGGCTTATTAAGATAAAATAATAGAGTAAAGAATTACAGACAATGTCAATTGCATCTGTTACGCTTTGAAGAAAAATGTGTCTAGATCAAAATATATTTCATAGTTGTCGATGCTTTTTCCATGGATTATGTGTTACTATGGTTTCATAGTTATGAAATTACCTTTTGCTATGTGGGAGATATAGCTCTTCTCTCCCTTTTACTTTCCTATTGTAAACTGCATTTGACTCTACTTTCTCGCGCTTCTGTGGTCATTCCAAGCGACTGCAGTTCAATTGCATCCTATGACAGGTCGTGTGTGGTCTACACATTAGCTTTCCTGAATTAGTTTTCTTTAAAAAAAAACCTCCTAGACAAAAGAGAATGCAATTTATGAAGTTATAGGTTTCTTGAACAACACAGGTTAATGATCGCAGGTTCTCGAGGTGGAAAGATGAAAATTGGGCTTCTGTTATTCTGTGCCATGCAAATAGCACAGAGAGTTCTACGATCATTCTGATCGGCCATTGTTTGGTTGCATAGTTAGCTAGTTTTATGGATGCAACTTGGCAGATAGGTGGTATCGAAATATGGTGTATACATTAGCATTTCCGAATTAATTTTGTTTAAAGGAAGGGCTCCTGGATAGAAGACATTGAAATTTATAAAATTATAGGTTTCCTGGACAACATAAATTAAACATAGGAAATATGTAATTTTGTAACGTAGATATATAAAGCATGCACAGAGCCCTCATCCCATATTAGCCAGTTTTTGCATCGTCTCATGGTGGGCGGCTGAAAATTGAGAATCGGAGAGTTTCACGATATATAAATTGGCCATTAGAATTGCGGACTATTTGAATTTGAAGGCCGTCTTGTCCAAAAAAATTAGCATTGTCGAAATAGTTTACTTTACATACGTTGTTTTACATACCCTCGTGGAAAAAAAACACACAAAAAAAAATAGTAAGCATTTTTGGATCGTGGGTTCTTGAGTTGGCGGGCTCTAACTTCAGCCATTGTTGTTATGTGTCTTACCAATAGCACGAATAGTTCCGCGATATAGAAATAGACAATCAGACTTATGGACTATTTGAATTTCAAGGGCTCATGTGCAAAAAATATAGCATTCTCGAATTAGTTTTCTCTACGTACGTTCTACATACGCTCGTCGACAAAAACTGAAAAATAGTAGTAACGTCTGTCACATAGGGATCCATCCTCGATACATTCAGTGCTTCCCAATACACATTAAATATGCTTTCAAAAGTCAAAATCGACCAGACAGGTTCGAAAAGATGGGCTTTAATAACTGGAAAGCTAGAGGACATTTCCCACTAAAATAAATAGACATGCTAATATTCAACCCTTCCTTGTTTTTTATTTTGAACAGGCAGGGAAAGTTGAAGACTCAAACGCAACGTAGTTCCACAGTTATTAGATACTCAATTCGCATTCTCGCTATGGCTTTTGTTAATGAGGTGTCCATCATATATGACCTTCCTTCTAGGTTGTTAGATGTTTTTTCCCCTTTACTCAAATAATAAAAATGTCATTGAATTTGAAGAACATTGAGTACTAAAGTGCCTTACGTATGAAAGCGCCTTTTTTCCATCATTTTGAATTTGCGATTTTCTTTTTTTTGCTTCTACAGGTTTAGTTTTTCTTAAAAGCTTCAGCATAGTTCACGAAAGTGTCACCCACAGAGGGTTTGCCATCATGTCCCTCTTTAATATTGTGCATTTCGAAATGATGGGCTTTAATAACTAAAAATCTCAAGGAAATTTCCCATTAAAATGAATAGACAAACGAATATTATGGGTTCTGGAAATTTCTTTTTACTTGCATTTTGAAGTTGCGAAAATAGTTTTTTTTTTTTTTTTCCTAGAGTTCTAGTTTTCTTAAAAGCTTAAGCATAGTTCACGAACGTGTCACCCACAGAGGTCGTCATGTCATGTCCCTCTTTAATATTGTGCATTTTGAAATGATGGGCTTTAATAACTGGAAAGCTCGAGGACATCTAAAATTAAATGAATATACAATCGAATATTATGGGATCTGGTAATTTCTCTTTTCCTGCATTTTGAATTGGCAAAAATAGTTTTTATTTTATTTTTTTTGCTTCTGCAATTTTATTTTTATTAAACGCTTCAGCATAGTTCACGAATGTGTGATCTACATTGGCCTTCACGTCATGTCCCTCTTTAATATTGTGCATATCTTAGATGTTAGATTTGAGAATCTGCTCGGATATGGAATTTTAATACGTGCTGCTAGTCACTATTCAATGTACATATTCAAAAAGATTGGCATTAATAACTGAAAATATCGAGAACATCTGTCATTAAAAGGAATCAACACAAAATGTATGGAGGACCATCCAGCCTTATACTTATTTCCATTTCTCTCTATGATCAAAGAGTTGTGGTTTAGGGTGCCTTCGTTCTAATGTTCCTGGTCATGGACATGTAAGACAACTTAGAGATGTGATCGAGGGGTAGATGAAAGAAGAGAGACTGGTTTTATGTGACGTGAGCTTTGAGTAAAAAAAAAGTTTGTTATACCAGAGAAACTCAGAGAGGACGAAAAAAAAAGAACAAGTATGTTTGGTGTTCTCCCTGTGATCGATGCTTTGGTTGGTTGAAAAGGCTGCCTGGAAATTTGTTTGTTGAACTTCTTTGTTTTATTACTGGGAATTGTAATGTATTTTTAGGTCACCTGCAAGATAGTTATTCATTTAAGTATATATCTTCTTCCAACAACACATATTTGGCCACTGTATCAAATTGTAGAGATCACACAAGTATTTGTCTTCCTAAGAGGCTCGTAACAGAATCTGTATGGGTGGATAAAAAGACATATTACCACTATAAGAGTTTCTATTTCATACTTTGATGACCTACATGTGGCTCTGGTAGCCAGCTTGACAGAAAACCATGTTCTTTGTCAAAGTTTGTTTGGTTTCCTATGGATGTAGTTGCAGAGTCCACATATTAGGCGTCACCTTCAAACATTCCAGACCTTTCTGTGGGCCGCCATACCTCGCCTTCTATGAGGAAAGATATATTCTGATGCATTCTGGTGCATTCTGCAGTATTTGATGCACTTGCCACACCTCATCTACCCAAAGAATTTATGTACCTCAACAGATTTTCATTTTGCATCTGGGTTGGACGTTTCTTCCAATTTACTGTAATAAAGCAAAGAAGTTCAATAGACAAATCCTCAGGCAGACTTCTCAACCAAACAAATGATCAAATACAAGGAGAATACCAGTCACTATATACTTGAATTTTGTTTCCCTGCCTTAACTGTTGTGACATAAAACGACTCCGTTCACTTTGAAATCAGCCTAAATCGCATTTCTAAGTTGACTCAGATGTGAATGCTCAGGAACATTGCAAAGAAAACACCTTAAACCCCAACTTTTCAACGACAGAAGGAAATTAATACTTGACAAACAATGGAATGTTGAATAAGCATCCATTTCAAGCAGGCCATATCTGGAAGAAACAAGATATTCAAAAAATTGGGATAGATGTACTTCGCATCACCGATTAAGTACAAAACCCAAAATTGATATTCAACTCATTTTTTATGAATAAAGAGTTTGAATGTCAAGAAAAGTTTGAAGAAGATTCATCAATGTAAATATCTTTAATTGGTCGATGGCAGGCGAAATCGCAATCATTGTCGCAAATAGCCTCAGTTGTATTTTGTAACACATCTTATTTGAATAGAATAATTTTGGTTTATTTCTTAATAGTATTTTCCAATTTATGGTATTTGTTTCAATTGTATTTTGTACCTTCTTCCCATGTGTCATTAAACATGAAGGATGAGATTTTATTTGTGTTGCTCACTACTTCAATATAAATAAAACCTGGTCTGTTCTTTCTTTACATTTTACATTTAAAAATACTTTTTCATAGGCCATACTTAAGTGGCGTCGGCTCTGTATTTAAAGAAAGAAATTGGAGGACCCGTTCTTCTCCCATTCTTCGAGTTTCATAAATAGAATGAATTCATGAGTTACAATAAGGCAGCTGAACTGTTGACGCAATGTTCCTGTGAAGTATGTTCTATAAATTGCAGCTTGTTCTATTTGATAATATCCATGCATATATACTAATATCAGTACTATTGGAAAAAATACAGAAAACTTCCACTTTGGCAAAGCTTAGGAATTTATGTTTGGGTTTGCGGTATTAAACAAATATTTCTAGTGTTCTGTCACATATATCTTGCAGCCTAGGAGTTCCATAGTTTGCAATTTATGCTTTAATTGCTTAAAGTCACAGAAAATTTTGATTGCCTTTAATTTAATTTATATATTGATGTTTATGGAGAGTCATTGTTTTTTGATGTCATTGCAACGAATACAAGATGAATAGATGATAAGGAATTTATGTCATTGAGACCACAATGCAAATTCATGTTCCTTGTTGCGCTATGTACATATTGCAATCAAAATTCTCCTGGTTTCAATGAAATTTGTGATTCGGAGAGCATCTTGCAAATTGGGAGATCATTTGCATTTGAAACAGAAACAATCCATTAATATATATTAGTATGAATAATATTCATATAAATACGAAAACTTTCTCCATTGATAGATATTAGTATGAATACTATTGAAATAGATATCAAAACTTCATCTTGGCCAATGCTTAGCCAGTTATTTGGACACCAGGCCCCAGGTTCGCAGTATCCAACATCTATGTCCCCTATTTCATCATATACATGTTGCAGGAAAAGAACTTCAGTGATGTGCACTTAATTCTTTTACTAATGAGAAGCCAGCAGAGGTTCGAAAACATTGCCATTAATAAACAGAAAAAAAAGGTTTTCCCAACTCTCAAATACTTATCTCTTTTCCCATTTTGATTTTCCCATTCATTATGGCTTTATGGTTTTATACTTAGTCGTGTTTCTATATACGGTGGGCTAACATGTTTTCATCTCCATCTATATCCTCGCAAGACGGATCCAACCGATCGTTGTTCCATTCCATACTTAGCCAATTATATGCATGTCATTGTGGGGATGACACTTGCGATCCCAGCTTCTTATTGTTCCGCTATATACACCTTGCACTGAAAACAACTGTGATCTACAATTCTACCACGGGTTCTTCGTATACATTAACTTCGTTCAAAGTATCTGTTGTTGATATGCATACCTAGCAACTTCGCGTCCTTCCTGACATACATCAACAATGGTCTTACCAGTGACAAGTGGACACAGTGGTACGAAAGATACTTCTGTGATCTACAATTCATGCCTTAAATTCTCCATCTATATCCTCACACGACGGATCTGACCGACCGCTGTTCCTTTTCATACTTAGCCCATTTTATGCCTGTCGCTACGGCGATGTCGCTTGCGAAACGAGCTACTTATCATTCTGCTATATACATCTTGCACTCAAAACATCCCTGATCTACAATTCCACCATGGGTTCCTTGTATACATTAAGTCTGTTCAAAGTATTTGTTGTTTCTTTCCATCCCCAACAACTTCACGCCCTTCCTCATATACATCAGCAATTCTCTTACTAGTGGCAAGTGGACATAATGGTACGAAAGATACTTCTTTGATCTGCACTTTATGTGTTAACTAGTGAGAACTCAGGAGACATTCGCAAGCATTTTCATTAATAAGAAAACACTAGATGTTCTCTTGCGAGATACTTGGTTCTTTTTCCCTTCTCTTCTTCCCATGTATTATCTAGAATTCCACTACGAACTTCTCTATCCTTTTTCCATTATTTTGTTCCTCTGTATTATGGGACTATAAAATATGGACATGATATTTTATAGAACATGTACAAATTCCGCATTCCATACCTAGTGACATTTTGGATCGTGGGTTCTCAGCTAGGCAGGTGGGCTCAAAATTGGGCCTCCATTGTTATGTGCCCTACAAATAGCACCCCGGGTTCCGCGATATACAAATTGACAAGCACACCTGCGGACTAGCTAAGTCAACATTGCACTGCTATTGTTCTATGTCCTCCAAGCAACACTCCCAGTTCCACGATATAGAAATTGACAGATGGAGTGCAGGACTGTCAGGGTTGAGATTACCATTGTTTATGGATGCTAATCCCTATGAAGTATCTAACAGTATCTAAAAAAATATTTTAGTTTTTATTTTTTCCCTGTATAACAATATCTAAAAAATTATGTTGAATACTAAAATAGCTCTTAGTAGTGACAACTGGACACAGAATTACAAATCAATTGAGATTTCACTCTCTGCAATATACAAATTGACTATCGGATTCTAACATCATCCACTCTTCCATGTTACAAATTATGCATTGCAATGTTCAGAGTAATACAATTAGAAGGTTTGGGCCTCACCTCCTTTGTAGACACTTTCTCAGCCTATTTTGCATCCTCCTGTTTCCCGATTCACGAAATATGTAGCTCTAGCATTGGTGGGTTGACATATGTTTATCTCCATTTATATAATCCAACAATGAATCTGACCGACCGCTGTTGTTTTCTATGCTTTCGATGTTTTTCCGTTATATACATATTCCACTCTAAATTTTCATGATCTACAATTCCACTGCTAACTACTCCGTTCTTTTTCCCTTTTTTTTCTTCCTGTGTATTATGGGACTATAAAGTATGCACATGATATATAATAGAGCATGTACTAATTCCCATGATATTTTATAGAGCATGTACAAATTCTGCATTCGATATCTAGCGACATTTTGGATCACGGGTTCTCGGGTGGGCGGGATCAAATTTGGACCTCCATTGTTCTGTGGCCTACAAATAGCACCCATAGTTCCATGATATACAAATTGACAAGCGAACCTGCGGAGTGGCTGACTCAACATTGCACTTTCATTGTTTTGTGTCCTCCAAACAACACTCGTAGTTCCATGATATACAAATTGACACACAAAATGCAGGATTGGCGGGGTGGAGATTGTCATTGTTTACGGATGCTAGTCCCTATGAACTATCTAACAGTATCTAAAAGATTATTTTAAATACTAAATTATCTCTTAGTACTGACAACTGGACATAGAGGTACGAAACAGTTGGGATTGTACTCTCTGCAATATACAAATTGACCACCAGATTTCGACATCGACGTCTCTTCTATGTTACAGATTATGCATTCAAATGTTCAAATAAATACAATTAGAAGGTCTGGACCTCGCCTTCTTTGTAGACACCTTCTCAACCTGTTTTGGATTCTCCTATTGTCGGGTTCACAAAATCTACAATTTCAGCGCGGTCACTCTACCATTGTTCACAAATGTTTCAAAGTATCTCTCGCTGCCTTCCATCCCCACTAACTTCCTATGCTTTCGGCTATCCTACCATATCCTCTTCATTGTTACGCGTATTGCACTCAAAAAGTTTTGAGACATACAATTTGACCCTCGCGCCCTCACCCTCAACGCTTGTACGTTGCAACCCTGTTTTGTAGCTATCTTTTTTCCGCTACCCACCACCTTCGTACTTTCTTACTATGTGATTAGAAACATTTCATGCTAACAAATCACCATGTAGGAACCCTCAACATTGTCATTAATGGCCGAAAACTTCGAGGAGATCTCCCATTATTACGCATTAAACCAATATGTGATGAGAGTTATTTTGTCCCTTCCGATTGTTCATCTCCAACACCCGTCCTAGTGTTGGGCCGCTCAAGAAATCTACAATGCTTAATTGCTCATTGCAATATCCAACGTGTTGGCATTTCTATATATGCAATTAGTACTGTTTAATGATAACAACGCATCATGCAAAAACCATCCAAATTGTGATTAATCAACGAAAGTCTCGAGGACATCTCCCATTCACATGCTTTCGACCAAAATTTACGCAGGGTTATATTATCCCTTCCAAATTTTCATTTCATTCATCGGTTGGAACAAATAAACCTTCTTGTAGACTTATGGCACCAGGTTGACAACAGTTTTGTGGAGATACAATAAATATGTTCTCCCAAGAGGACTATATATTTCAGTGATCTAGGGCATACTTTTACTATTCATCCCATTCCGCCCAAAACGAAGTGATTTGGACATCTGAAATCACTCGTGCAAGCTGTGTTCCTGAGGTTTTTGACTATACGAAGGTGATCTCTTGGTGCACTGAAAAATACATTCCAGGCCAAATAACTATTCCACTGCACAACCATTCTCCTATTTCTTTGTCACCTCGGCTCTTCCGTGATATGTTAAAATTGTCGAACCCAACATTGACGTTCAGAGGACAAGACTGCAAACAGTTTTTAGAAAAAAACCATAATGGGTTGGACATCTTAGTGGACTTCCTAGAAGACCCAACAATAGTTCCTGAAGATATCACAATGCTATAGGTAAGTTCCTTTAGAAATCCATTCCAGGAAATTGCTTGGTTGGTTACAAGAATAACGGTATAGGCATCCACGGCAAGCATTTCCCATATATTTATTTATATTTTGTATTTCAAAGTCAAGGAAAAATACATTTTCGAATGGGGAAAGCTAATTTCGATTGAGCTCTTCTCCCATTTGTCATGATTCAAATAATCGAATCAATTTTATATGTCATCCTACTTGATTTTCACAATTGTGTATTGTTGTCCATTTCCAAAACTTTCTCTTTCCAATAAAATAAATTGTGGATTCGACCCAATAACATTCTGACATGAGGCACTATGGAGACACAAGGCCTCCCATTGATTTTATGAAGTTTTTAATGGCTTTGTCTCAGTTTTCAAAGATTTACTGTTAGGGAAGGATGCTCTGCGGATGTCTGGCCAGGCAACCAAGTTTTTGAACAGGAAGGGCACACTTGAGCAAGAGGAAAATCACAGTGTCTTCATGGTCTTTGTCTCTAAGGAAAATCATGCCTTCCTTCCATGCCACATCATGGACAATATGTTTGTTGCAGAAATAGCAAGGCAATACAACCATTGGTTGCATTTTTTCCATGACAAGAAAAAAAAATAGTTCATTCCTCTTCCCTGGAAAGTCAAAGACTTCGTGTGCAGAAACATCAACAAGATTGAAGAGTTTTCCTCCCATTTCAATAAATTGAACCTAACATCCGTTGAAAGGCTAAAAGGGTTCGACCCTAATGGAATTTTTCGAGAACATTTACTAGGTGTTGGCTTTAACACCTCTTTTATCCATACACACCTGACCCAAGACAGGAACAATGTCGACAACAATCCTGCTTCTGTCGATTGCAACTCAGAGAGATTGCAAAGTGCCATTGAATTGTACAGACAACATGGAAAAGTGTCCGGTGAGAAGAGTACCCAGTCCCCCACCAACACTCTTAAGAGCACGACATCACAGAGCATAGTTTCGATGGTCCAAACCAGTAAGAAAGCAACTCATAAATGTTCAAACGGAGGAAATAACAACCCTCGTCGCATAAATATTGATAGTTCTCACAAAATTCCACTGGCAAAGAAGAGAAAAAACAATGCAGGGCAGGCAGAGGAACCCCAAATTGAAAGTGGAAAACTGCAACTTGAAATTGAAGCTAAGCACATGCAAAAAATTGGGTCGTCCATGGTGGAAATATCGGACACCAAATTTTTTGACATAGATGAATCCTTCATAATCCAGAGCATTATTTTTTACAGCCAATCTAAAAGTCTATTCATTGAAAAGAGAGATGTAATAAACAGTAAAGGCAAATCCCACACAGAGATTAACTTTAGTGAAATGTCGTCGTCCCAAATCTACAAATTTCACCAGGGAACCGGTGACATTCTTCATGATTCCATTCGAGTAATTGAGGCAAAAAATGCCAATCTGAAACAACGCCTCAACAAATTTGAGCAGGCTTTCCTTGCAACTCCAAAATTTGCCAGTCCTTTGGAAAAAATCGTGCTTTCTACCACTGCAGCGAAGATGAAAGTATCCTCTACCCTCCTTGCATGCTCTAGAGCCCTTGTAGAGAGTAACATCAACAAAAAAATGCAATTAGTTACTGAAGCCTGGAAAACATCGTAAAATTTAGTTTCCTTTGGAAATAAGGCCAATGGTTTGTTGGAACAATTGGAGACGAATTTAAAAAATGAGCATCTTTTATTTGATCAGGTACTAGCTCCTTTTTCCAAATATGCCTACAACACATCGGAACTGAAAACAAGACAGGAGAAACTCCCCTCACCAAATCACACCAAAAAAGTAAAAGCATGTTGGCAAAAGAAAGTTGACAAAACCTGCATCTCATTGTCAAGTCATGTAAACAAGTCATATCAGAAAAGGAAGATTTATTCACAAGCCTACTACAGCTGGACTTAGCCAGAACTACCAACGAGGTTCAAGATCCTAACTTAATTCTCAAATCCTTGTCAGTCACCAAAGAATCCTTCAAGGAACAAGTTGATATTTTAAAGGGGTTGTCTTTTGAAACATTTTACAACATACTTGAACATCATCTAGATGAGCATGAGCACTGAGTACTGGACTATGCCTCACACAATGAAGAAATTGAATAGACTCTGCATAGATGTTCAATGGATCTAAGGAAATTAGAAAATGACCTTTATGACATAGAAATCTGGGATGAAACCAACACAACCCCCATGAAAAGCTACATCGAAGAATGGTTCCAAGAGAGAACGGATGGCCTCGTCTAGGAAGGGCAAGAACCAGTCAACATGACTATAATGCTCATCGACGATAGTAAAAAAAATGCATTGGCTTCATAGTAAGTTTATACTTCCATATTGTTTTGTTTATCAATCCATTTTAAGTCTATGTTGGCATCTTCTCTTCTTTATCAATCCACTTATGTCCTCTTTCAATAGAAAACTGTAACCAAACACTCTTAACTTCCATTTTTTTCTTTTCAGGTCTTCCTCTCTACCGTCACGCACTTCTTTCAATGTTCCTAATTCTTGTGCTTGTTTCTTTTTATGGTCCGCAGGAGCCCCAATCCCAATCTATATGACAAACGCATTTAAATTTCCAGAAACATGTAACAAACATTATTATTTTTTGATAAATTCCAAAGAAAATTGATTTGACAATGCCCTTATTGTATACTAAATTTTGGGTTTCTAAGAACCTTTCTTGTTTGTTCCAAATAAAACTAATTTGGATATGCTACATTTCTTGTCTCCTATTGTATGCCAATTTTATGGTCTTCAACGACATTGATGTTTTAAATGTTGATGTAATTTCCAGAGATATGTAACAGACATTATTTACTTTATAATAAGTTTGTATTGTATAGTTCACAACGCCGCTTCTCAATTTGTATATCATGGAACTCTCGATGTTGTTTGTAGGGAACGGAACAACATAGACCCATTTTTGAAACCACCGGCCCTAGAAGCGTGATCCAAAAACTGGCGAAGTATGGAATGACCCCTCCTTGCATGCTCTATAAAACGTGTACAAAGAAAACTAATTCGGCAATGCTATATATATTTTTTTCCAAGAAAAGCATTAGTTTTAAAGCAAGCTAATTCGGGAAAACGTTATTACTATTCTATTGTATAACAGACATTGATTTTTTGTAAATTTCTATAGTTCGCAACTCCACCTGTCATTTTGTATATCGCGGAACTGTCGGTGCTATTTGTAGGTCGTGCAACATCATGGACTCAAGTTTAAACCCGCCAATTTCCAGAAACATGTAACAGACAATATTATTTTTTGATAAATTATAAAGAAAACTGATTCAACAATACCCGTGATCCAAAAACTAGTGAAGTATGGAATGACTGCTCCCTGCATGCTCTATAAAACGTGTGCAAAGAAAACTAATTTGGCAATGTTATATCTTTTTGTCCAAGAAAATCCTTAGTTTTAAAGAAAACTAAACTCCGCCTGTCATTTTGTATATCGCGGAACTGTCGGTGTTATTTATAGGCCACGGAACATTAGAGGCCCAATTTTGAACCCGCCATCCCGAGAACCCGTGATCCAAAACCTGACTAAGTATGCAATGAGGGCTCCCTGCATCCTCTATACAATCTCTTCCCCATACTTTATAAAAGTAGAAATTTTGTATGTATAAAACTAAATATCTACTTTATACAAGTACATATTTCATATGTATAATTTTTTTATTTGTAATGAATTTCTATAGTCCGCAACTGCACTAACATCATAGGCCCAATTTCTGTATCACAGAACTGTCGCTGCTTTTTTTATATCGCCAGCCCGACAACCTGTGATCCATTACAAAAGTACATATTTCCTATGTATAAAAGTATTTCAATGTATTTCAAATTTCTAGCCATGTGTCTGTACTATGTCGCATTTACTTCCATCCCAACCTGTCAGGGACTCTACTGCCAGGCAACCTTGTTTAAAAATATTACAATCGGCTGTGAGAAAAGGTTGTGATGTGTAGGTGGTAGTTTTGGATTTTGAAAAGCAATGTAGAAGATTTGGGATAGGGTACTCATTTATTTTCAATAATGAATTTTCAAGAAGTTTCTTTAAGGAAGAAGAGGACTTTGCAGGAGGCCAGTTGATGATGTATGCTTTGGAGTGTAATGTTATTCAATTATTTTTTTCATGACTTTTTCTTCATAGTAATCATGAGTGATTTTTATAGCATTTGAGTGGACTTAAAAAATGTGTTTTTTCCTTGGAGATCACAAATTCAAATTCATAGGGTGTAAGTCATTATTCAATCTTAAGACATAATTGTGAGAATTGTTTAGAGATGATTAAAACTCTCTCAAATTTCACACTAGCACAAAAATGTATTGAATGTCAATATCACTATTTCAAAGGTCACCTCACAAGAATATAGATAGATAATTGCGTGAGTGTGTGGTGATTCAATTTAAATTATTCAAAGAGGTGTGATGTTAAACTTTTGGGGATGATGCTATGATGAATTCTCTCTAATATTGATTCTCACTCGTGATACATTGCGATTTGTGGTTAATGTGGAAACATAGAATTTTATGATAAGAAAACTATCACATATAAAGTGTGTGGAAAGTTTTGAAACATTTCGAGTGGACACTGCCTATGTAAGTTATTCCAAAAAGACACACTACAGAATTGTGAAGTCTTTTTCCAATTCCAAAAGAGAATGTTTTACACTGGACAAGTTCTAAATAAATTTAGATTCAACTATGTAAAACTCAGCTTACAAAGTATTAAATACTATATAACCAAATGTTAAGAGAAATCAATTTATATTAAAAACTAATTATAAGGAATTGTTTGTGTGATCAATGTTAATGTTGTTTTTTGGGGGTCCATTTCACCCTTAATGTAAGCTAATCTCATTTACAAGCTTCCTCTTTCATGTCTTCGATTGTGACAACAAATATCCTTGCAGTTATCGGAGGTTCCTCAAGCGTTTGGATTTCCGTATGTTTTCTGTATGCCTCAAAATGTTTGAGATCTCTCCTAGTTGAATGTAGAAGCCCACGAGGAGCTTCTTGAGACTTATATTCATTTCTCCATTGACTAAGAAATAAAGAATATCGTTTCCCCCTATTCCCCTATGTTTTTGTGTGTTATTTTTTCGTGTTTTCTGTATTCACTATCCATTTCTCTATTCATTAATGTTGATGTTTGCAAGCTAGGTTCCAACAAGTTGTAACAAAGTTAAGGTTGAGTGAAGGTATGTGAGATCCAAGGGAAGATTGTCCCTATGCAAAGAGGGGGAAGGGTGACGATTATAGTTTGTAAAGGTCAGATCACCAAGACCATATCATTGTGTTGAACATTGGGTTATGTGCTTCCCATGAGTTTCATGACATGGGTTCATCCCCTCTCGTGGATCCTAACTTCAGATATTGTGGCAGAGACTAACACCTGTGGGTTTTGGTGTAACGAAAATCGTAATCCAAAAAATGGTATCATAGTAACATGTATCAAGTTTGAAACTTTCATAACACATGTGTGGGGGGGATATTGTTGGACATTAGGTTCAACGTTTCTCGTGAGTTTTGTGAAATTGATTCACGCCCTCTCATGGATCCTAACTCCGATGATTGTGGCGAAGACTAATTCCTACGAATGTTGGTCTAGTGAAATCGTAGTTCAACACATTAGGAAGTGGATTCCTAGAAGGTGAGGCCGAGGAGAGATGGATGTTGCAGATTCATCTAAGGAAGAGAGGAACTGATGGAAACGACGTTGGTTCATGTGGTTACCATGCAGGAAACAATGATGGAAATGATGGTGGTTCACATGGTTATTGTGGAGCCAACAATGATAATAATGATGGTGGTTCGCATGGTTATCGTGGAGGAAACAATGATGGTAGTGGAGGTAGCAATGGAGATGGTGATGATCTCAAGGTGATTCTCACAGAGTGTGAGTTGGACATTTTGCATAGCTCGGATCTTTGGTGTGAGGAAGAGTACTTGGTTTCCCACTAAGATGATAAGGCATAGGTTTTGAATGAAAAGTTTGAGGTGGACTTGACACTTTTATTTAGTTATATGTAAATGGGCATACAAATGTAAGACATGATTAGGAATGTGTACCCTGAGTTTGATTTCCACTGGTAAAGTCTAGACATGGACCTAGGTGATAGGGGGGAGCATGTAGTATTCCCAGGTACCCTGAATTTGAGGGAAGTTTGATTGGTTTTAGTCATGGGAAAAAGGGGGGAATTTAGATCAAGGGTCATGGTTTCAAGAAAATGGTTTTGGTAGCTCATGGATTTTTAGATCCCATGGACTGCATACTCCATTGAAATTAGCCTAGAGGTGAGAGGTCACGAAGGATCACTTGGATGGAGTAGCCAAATTCATCCAAGGAAGTATATCTTTATTGGTTATAGAGATGGAGTTAAGGGATGTAGATTGTGGGATCCTAGTTCCCATAAAATCATCACTAACAAAGATTTGGAAATGGAACAATAAAAAATTGTTCAGGATCACAAAGGGAGATTTGTTTGCAAAATCAGGGAATCATTGTATGGCCTAAGGTAACCAAGAAATGGTACAAGATGTGTGATTCCTTCTGGTGAGCCAAAGTTTTTTAAGAAGTGAGTATGATCATTGTGTTTATGGAATATTTGTTATGTTGGTCTTATGTTGATGATATGTTTGTTGCAAGAAAAACATGGTTGAGGTCAGCAATTTAAAGGCTCAATTGATCAGGATGTTTTAAATGAAGGATCCAAGAGAAAAAAAACAAATATTTGACATAAAAGTATATAAAAATGAGAAAAATAGTAAATTGTGGTTATCACAATAGAAATCTATGGTGAAGAAACTAATGAGGTTCAGTATGAAGATTGTGAAACTGGTAAATATCCCTTTATTCAAGTTTATGTCCTAATAGTAAGGAAGAAAAGGATTATATGTCTTGTGTACCTTATGAAAATACAATAGGAAGGTTGATGTTTGCAATGGAATGTTCAAATATTTCACATGAAGTTGGTGGTGTCATTGGAAGCATGGAAAAACTAGATAAAGAGAATGGAAATGGTTGCTTTGGTATATTAGAAATACAAGTGCCACCTATAGTTGTTGCAACAATTTAGTCTGTGGTTATGTTGATTAAGGAGATTTGGAAAAGAGGATATCTACATCAAGTTCAAGTTACTAATGGAGGCGAAGTGGTCCATACTGGAGAAAACTATGCAAACATGTTCACACAACTAGTATTGTTAGAGAAGTTGCAGTGGTGTTTGGCTTCTATTGGCTTGCAGGAAAGGTGATGATTGATTCATTGAGAAAGTTATCAGGAAATTGTTGTCAAGGTGGAGATTTTTGGGTTGTGACAACATATACCCTTGCAGTTACAATTCAGAGGTTCCTTAAGTGTTTGTCTTTCCATATGCTTGGAAATTCTTGAGATATCTTCTGGTTAAATGTAGAAGGTTGTGGGTAGCTTCTATATTCACTTTTCCATTGATTTTGAAATAAAGAATATTATTTTCCCCTATTCCCCTATGTATGTGTGTGCTATATGTTTGTCTTTGTTGTATTCACTTCTCCATTTCTCTGTTCATTAACGTTGATTTTTTCATGCTAGGTTCCAACAACATTAACAAGCATGATGTTATTATTTCCCTGCAATGAACATATAGTCATAGATCCAACTTATTAATAAGATAGTACATCAATAATTTTTTTCTAAAGGATACAATATTGTAAAGTTTTGAATTTATTTTATTAAAATAAAATTTTCTTTTAATAATACATATTTTGAAAAAGATTTATCTATGTTTTAATTAGTACTTGGTTGCTGACATTTTCCTTGGTATTTGGAGTTCGGTGTGGAGACAGTCAGACAAATCATAATCCTAACTACAACATTCAATTGTGGGAGGGATTAATCATTGTCTTTGTTCAACTAGACATCGAGCATTGAATTTGACAAGAAAATCGTATGTCAAATACGGTTAAGAACTATTCAAGGCCATCAAAATACTTTGTTAACTGAAAAAATGGGTGGTGGATTTGTTAAAACCATCAAATTTGACAAGATGTTTCATTTTGAAATTCCAACACTGTTAGACACAAGACTACATGGAGGGAGGGTATGGAAGGAAGGGAGGGAATATTCACTATCATGGCTTTAAGTGATCAGATTTAGCACTTTAGGGATCCAAGTATCAATTGTGGGAAGTTTGATCCCAAACGGAACCCAAGTATTAATTGTGAGAAGTTTGATCCAGATGGTATCTTGAGAATTGGGGGAGACAATACCTTTTTGCCTTATCTTGGTATTATTTTTCTTCTATCTATTTGGAAACCATCTATCTACACCTGAGTGCTCCCATACCTATTTTTTTGTTGTGATACTACTTGTTGTGATCGTGATCCTAAAACCATATAAATGGAAGAACAAAATTAATATGGAGAAAACATGGGGGATTGACTTTGTTGACCAATATCTTATCACATTCAGTCATAAAGGGGGTTTAAAAACTTTGAAAAATATGGTCAATATATTGTAGGCAGTGGGGGGTTGATTCAAGGTACAAGGGGGTTATAGGTATTAGGGGGGAATAAATGGGGAATCTAGTAAAAATATGGGATATCTAGTAAAAATAGGGTTTTTTATTGGAAGGACGCATCAGGAGGGGGGTTCAACAAAAGGATTTTGGGAGGTATTTTTAATTATCTGGTGAAAATAGGAGTATTATTTAATATCCCATTAATGCAGGTGCTATGTGACAGGTTCACTAAGTGGAGACCCCGTGGGAGAAAATAATGGAAAATAAGGATAACATAAAGAAATACAACATGACACAAGTTTACATGGTGAGACCCTGACAATGTGTCAAGGAAACATCCACGGGGAAACGTATCGGTATTCTTATTTCTCAAAGATAAATATTACAACAGTGGGATTACAAATCTTTCCAATTTTCCCCTTAGGGAAAAATTACGAATTGTCCTCTCATGATTACGAAAATCTCTCTCTATATGTGTGTGTGTGTGTGTGTGTGTGTGTGTGTGTGTGTGTGTGTGTGTGTGTGTGTGTGTATTTATATGTATATATTCAACATAAATACCATCGGTACAAGAACTTATGTCGTTACATGAACTACCATTGTTCATCGATTTTTTTTCTTGTCACAATTCCATCAATATCCACCTTGACAAGAATTTATCTAATACCTTGTCCAAGCCCATTTATTGACTTTATCCAATCCAACCAAACATCAGGACTCTTGAGGAATTTCATAATGGATTTCTTCAAGCCTTTAAATAGACTCCATCACATATACTTCCATGGGAAAATACGGGTTGCCCAATACCATGAGCTTGTAAACCACCAATGGTAAACCCATTAATTACCTTATCAAGGTTATCTTATCTACTTCATGAGTGAGTCAATATTAACCCAACATTCTTCCCTTTAAACTTTAGTTAGGATATTCACCTAGCCCCCTGAAAGTTTATTTACCAAGTTTCTAGGAATGCAACATGTCCCCTATCACCTAGGTCTACGTCTATACTTTACTAGTGAACCATCAAACCAAAGGTATGCATGCCTAAATTGGCCTTAAAGACATACTCTCATTTACATGTAATAAAATACAACTCCATAAACATGATTACAACTATATTTCCAAAAAAATGATGCTTGGATATTCTACTTTCTTATTTTCCCACATTTATCTTTGCTCCAAATATAGTGAACCAAATCAAGCACTCCTTAAACGAGTACTTCTTCCTCAATTTGTTTTTTCCAATGCCTCACATTTATCCTTGTAATGCATTTCCATGTGCCATTTTACCATGATTCATATACCAATGAACCATTCTTCATTTTGTTTCTCCCATGCTCCCAACATCATACCACTATCACGAGAGAGTCCAGGTCAACCAATGCTTCAATATCACTTGTTGGGATGAAGAACCCAAAAATATTTAAATGTTAACACACAATTAATATAGAGACAATAATGAGAACGCAAGGCAACAACAAACACATTCATAAAAGACACAAACTTATGTGGTAAAACCTCGACAATGTGCCAAGAAACATCCATAGAGCAAGGTATTGATATTCTTATTGCTTAGAGATAAATATTACAACAACATGCTTATAAATCTTGCCCAGTTCCCCTTATGGAAAAATTTCCAATTTGTATGTCGAGGTTATGAAAATATATATATCGTCTTCAACGTAACTACCATCGGTTCTACCACCGCTACATGAATCACCACCATTCACTAATTTTATTTGTTTTCACAATTCCAAAAATATGAACCTTGACAACAACTTACCTTATACCTTTCCCAAGCCCATTCATCACCTTTTCTGCAAACCAAGAGAATTCAAACACCGCCGCAACTTCTCTAAGAATACTAATTTTGTAACCATGTCTACACAATTTTCTTGAGTATGGACTTTCTCAAGAGCTACTCCACCTCCATCAATAATCTATCTTACAAAATGATATTTAACCGCAATATGCTTTGTATTACTATGATAAGCTATATTTTTATCCAAATGAATAACACTTTGACTATGATAGAACACATTTACCTTGTCCTGCACTTTTCCAAACTCACCCAATAGACCCTTTAACCAAATTTATTTCTAGTATGCATGTGAGACAGTTATATATTATGCCTCAGTGGTGGATAGAGAAACTTTGTTTTGAATTTTTGACATCCAACAAATAGATCATGCTGCAAGATTAAATACATAAGCTAAAGTAGATATCCTCTTTTCTAAATCACCTCCAAATTTTGAATAAACATAACCAAAAACTAAATCACTACAACCATTATAGGCAATACAATAAGAACGTGTGCCTCTAAGATACCGAAGCACCCATTTCACTACTACCCAATGTTCTTTACCCATATTTTCCATGTATCTATTGACAACACCAACTACAAGTGAAATTTCAGGGCTTGTACATACTGTCACATACATTAAACTTCCTACTGCACTAGCATACCATACACTAGACATATAATCATTTTCTCCTTTATTTCTAGGACATAATCCTCAAGAAATCCTAAAATGGGAATCCAAAGGGATATTTCTTGGTTTTGCATTATTCATACCAAATCTCAAAAGTATCTTATCCACATACTTTTGTTGTGAAATCCAAAGCTTACCATGATTCCTGTGTCTTTGTATTTCAATGCCCAAAATTGTTTTTCTACTCCTAGATCATTCATATCAAAATTCCTAGACATGTTAGCCTTTAAATTACTAATCTCAATCATGTTTATTCTTGCAAAAAACATACTGTCAACATTTAACACCAAAAATAATGAATATTCCATTTTCTAAAATTTTGAAGTAAACACAATGGTCATACTCACTTCTTGTAAATTATGGCTCATCATTGCTTGGGAGACTGCTTCAGGTTATACAATGACTTCCTGAGTTTGCAAACAAATCTTATTTTTTTGATCGTGAAAAAAACCTTTTTGTTGTTTCATATATATCTCATCATCTAAATCCCCATGTAAAAATGTTGATCCAGGTGGATATTGGTGGCCACCCACATGTTCCAACTGACTCCTTTTTTCAGTTCTTAGTGCAACATGTTCTTCTGTACTTCTTTGTAATTGTGGGTTCTACACTTTTGGGGTTGTATGAAGTGCTACATATATTCCAGGTGGATATTGGTGGTCTCCCACCTAATCCAACTGGCTTATTTTGTATGTTTTCATGTCAACACATCTTGTTGTACTTCCAGGGCCGTTTTGGGGCCCTAAACAATATTTTTTTTGGCTCGCCATAGTCAAACTGTAGACAAATTTAGAGTTTGATGGTGTAATGCATAGCTCTCAAAAATACCTTTCCAATGGGCTATCAAGCGCCTAAAATAGAGATCGTATGCAAAAGTTACGACCCCGGGAAGTTAATGTACTAACTTACCCAAACGGGGCCCACACGACTTTTCCCGTTTCATCTCCTAGGGTTAGGTTTTTGTTAAGCCCTAATATTGGCTCATTACCCATTAATTGGGGCATATTATATTAGTAATGTTATTTTATTTATGTCGGCTTTACACCATTAGCTGTAATTATACCTCCTAGTCTCCTATATATACCAAGGAGACATTTTCATTTTGAATCATCTTGTACTTTAACATTTAAGTCGGGTAAATGGAGGTTTCCCCCTCGAAGAGGCTTATTATCTGAAATTATGTCTTTTTCAAGGCATTGAGTACTTTTTCTGAGGTTTTTTTATGCTATATTGATATTTGGTTCTTAACATATGGTATCAGAGCTCAAGGTCTTGGGGTTTTGCTGCTACATCTGAGACACCTTGGAATTTTTTCTATAACCTTTTTTCTACAACGTTTCAAAATGAACGGCTTGGAGGATATTTAGTACACGGATCAAGGTACATTAGTCTCAAAATTAAGATCCTGAGGTCTTATTCTTTTGGATATAAAGCCTATACAAGATAGGGTTCTAGAATCATCCTGAACTGAGTCATTGCAAAATTTTCGCTAAAAAAATTTTTTTGTAACATTTCAGACCCTGAGCTCCGGAGGCTAGTTATAGAAATTAGTAAGGTATCTGTGGTAAAATTTTATCTTCTGGGTCATCTTAAATTTGTATATACACCTTGTGTAAGATAGGGTATCGGACTAGTCCTATTGACTAGTCTCAAGAATGTGTTCCAGGTAAAACAATCATAACTTCTTCCTAGAGTATTCAAATTGAGTGGGACTAGTTTCATTGGATTTTGGACAGTCTATAGTATTTTTGGTGCGAGTTTCAAAATTTTATATCAATTATTTTGTGTGGGGCACGCTATACAAGTGAGATCTCCTAGAAAGGCCAAAAATTGGAAAGTTATGGGGAAGTTACCGTAAATTCTACTTGGCACATCCAATTTTGATCAGACCTATGGCATTGCAGAGAAGAAATATTAGAGAACTACATAAAAGAAAGTTTCATACCCAGAAGGGCCGAAACTTGGGAGATACAATAGAATAAATATTGTCTATCAGAACCACCTCAAAATCAAGGTTCAAAAGTGATACTTGGCCAACATGCCACCCAAAAAGTTAACTTCTGCACCAAATAAGCCTCCAGAAAATCCTACTTGGACTCTTGATGAAGGTGAAGAAATGCGTAGGGACATAAATGATTTACAAAAGAAGATAGTAACAAAATATGAACTACAAGAGATGATGGAGGGTTTAAAAGGGGAGATCATG
>SNQJ01S0026185.1:100126-115906 GCA_010110895.2 Picea sitchensis | reverse complement strand
AATTATATATTTATTAATAGTATAATTTTCTAACTTATAAATTCTTCCTTTTAAAAAAAAATTGATTATTAATTTCTAAATTATTGTTTATGTAAAAAATTAAAATTTGGTACTCTTTCTCCAATGCACTCAAATATTTACGATACTCTTTTTAAAAATTTGATTGAATGAACATTTAAATTTGATTTATATGATATTTAAATCAAATTAAAGTATAACTTAAAAGAGTATTTTTTTTTTTACGTGGAAGAGCATTCTTGTGGTGTCCATGAACTCCATTGAGTCTAAATGGATGGGGCATAGGTGCATTATCATAAAACTATTTTTTCTATGTTGGAATCATAAAGAAGGGGTCGCCATGCAATGAAAATTATCACAACAATTCATGTGTTGGCAATGCAACTTTAGATGTTCACATTTTTTTTTAAGATGACTATAGGTCTTAGGCCCAAAGCTAGAGGATTTTTTGGTGGCATTTAGCTAGTAAAACACTATAGCGATGTAAAGGCTCAAATGTAAAGGAATTTTCTTAGTGGTGCCTCTCTAGGAGGACACTATAGTAGTGTGAGAACATATTTAATCTTATGGAATGTAATATTCCAGATATAAAAAGTATGCAAAACATAAATAAATAGCTAGAAATGACAGATGAACAACAATATAACCAAAACAACACCACGATAATACCAAAATGATAACAAAATAACACCAGAAAGAGCACTTTTATTACTAAGAGCATTGTTCAGTTGCCTCTTCGAGGGGAAACCTCCAACAGAGTAGATTTGTATTACAATAATATCCAAGACCAAACTTTTCATACCCTTGACTCCTATTTATACTAAATATGTCTATCAAAAGAACAATCTAGAGGAAGATTCTTCTAGAAGTGGAAGCTTCTACTAGGTCTTCTTACATTGGACTTATTGATGTAGGAGCATCGTAGGCAAGCTAGCAAAGCAAGCGCAAAAGAAAGGACAGTTGGAAATGCACCAACACACATTTTGAAGGCATTTTGAATTTCAAAAGATAGAGCATTAATGTCACAGCTAGGAGGATGCATTTGCATTTATATTTTGAAGATTGCAATGCAGATCTTGAGCATAGCTCTCATCTGTCGGTTGTAGACATTTATTGTAATAAATGTAAAGTAGTTGTAGCTTTTAATTTCGATTATATAGTTAGAGCTATAGGGGGGGGGGACTCTAGAAAGCTCCCTCGCATGTATTGTATTGTAAGAATTATTCTCATTGTAAGTTGTAGAGCATCAGAGTGGAGAAGAGCAGAGATTGTAGAATTTGTATAAGTAGATAGTTGTTGCTATAGAACCACAGATGCACTTGGATTAATATAAAGAAGCTTTGATCCAATCTCATGTTGTTGTGATGAATTATGTTTACATCTATTGAATGGTATGTTTACAGTTTTCTTATATTCTCTGTTATGAATTTGTTTCAATGCTATGTGTCTGTGTGTATGCTCGTGATTTCATGTTGAATATATGAAGTCCGTGAGAGGAGAAGTACGAGTTTCAATTGTTTCTCTTCCTGAGAATTCCTGCAAGGAGTGCAGTGAAAGTCCGCAAGGAGTGCGTTGATGATTCTCTGAGTTTTGTCTCAGAACAATTCAAGAGAGATACTATTGTTACCATACTAGTAGAAGTGCAGGTATAGCATAGAGTCGTGCAAGGTGTGCGCAAGCCGATTGAAGTCTTAGACTTTATCAACCAAGGAGAAGATTGAAGAACTGTTGTTGTAAAGGAGTGCACAAAGTTGGAAGTGTGAAATAACCAGAGGTTATTGTGAGTGCCGCAAGGAGTGCGTGTAAGAACCCTTGAGAAATCCTTGGGTTTGCAGCAGAACAAAGCCCAAGAAGGATAGAAACTTCGAGGAGTTTGAGGGAAGGACAAGGTCTGGAGTCAGCTCATAGAGTTAAGATCAGGAGGAAAAGACACCAAGTATTTGGGCAGGAGTCTTTGAGAAGTCTGGACGGACGGTTGAAGTTCTTAGAGGGAGAGTCATCGAAGTTCCCTGGATTGCTGGATCTTGCAAACCAGTGGAAAGGTTAAGGAGAGAGTCCTTAAGAACTCGTAAGCTCAGGAGGAGTAGTGGCCGTTGGATCTTGATCAACTAGAGTCATTGATCTCATTCTTGAATTCGTCATTTCAGAATTTGGGGTTTGGAGAAAGTTGAGACTCGGAGTCGAGAATTGCGAAATCCCTATTTGCGTAATCCCGACAAGATCTGGACCATCAGACCATAGAAAGATCTGGACCATCAATCCGCAACAAAGAATTCGCGAGTTCAGACTTCAAGGATAGGAGGAGTGTTGTATCATGAACTCACAAGTCATGAAATCCTGACGTGCTCGAAGGTGGACCCCAGGACGTGGCCGAGGTCACCTAGTGGATACATAAAGGGAGGAGTTGAGGAATAGTTATCCCTTTTCGTGGTTTCAAAGATTGAAGAAGTCAGAGAGACTCACATCAGGAATCGCAAATTCACGAGACCCGAAATACCTTTTTGAGCAAAGGATTGTGGTCACATGAATTGATCACGTGGGTAAGAGTTTGCGCTTAGTGCTTGTTTGCATAGGCGTAACTCCTAAGAAGGACATGTGGATAAGAACTTGTGTGTTGAATATTTCTGCGGGGAATCAAAGAGTCAATCAGACTCAAAGGGGAGATTAAGAACGATCTTTAGAACGAGAGGTCAAGAAGAACCTGCTGAGGTAGGGGTGTTGTGTTAGAGTGGCATCAGAACTCACAATCATTGTTTTATGTAAGCAAGAGGGAGACATAAGGCAAGTTGTTATTAAATTATGCGTGGAATAGATTTGAACAATGTCGCCCAGAAGATGTCAAGATAGACCAATGCTCGATCCATCTGTGGAAAGGGAAATGAGAGAACTTCGTGCTCGACTAGATGCTATGGAGACAACACAAAGACGAATAGTTGATGCTGGAGATATCAGTGAAGCTGAAAGAGAAAATGAGGTTGGAGCTGAAGAAGAAGTTGTAGCCGAAGATGCTGCAGAAGAACGTCTATTCAAATCTGTTGCAAGAATAGGTGCCAGAGAAAAGATGGATATTCCGATGTATGAAGGCAACTTAGACGTTGAGGAGCTGCTAGATTGGTTTAGAGCTCTAGATAAATAGTTTGACTATGAGGATGTTGAGGAAGATAAGAAACTTAAACATGTTGTCACTAGATTTAAAGGGCATGTAGCACTGTGGTGGGATGAACTGCAGGCTGGAAAGCATTGCAAAGGAAAGCAAAGAATCAAAAGCTAGGATAGGATGGTCGCAAAGATGAAAGCCAAGTTTATACCTAGAGATTACCAAATTAATCTGTTTTAAAGAATGCAGAATTTGAGACAGAAAGAGATGAGAATGAAGGAATACACTGAGGAATATTACCAATTAAACATTAGAGTTGGTCACCATGAAAATGATGATGAAAAGGTCGCCAGATACATGAATGGTCTAAGATATGACATTCAAGATGAGATGAGCATGATGACAATCAAGAATGTAGAAGATTCTTATCAAATGGCTTTGATGGCAGAAGATAAATTGGCCCAAAAGAAATATCAAAGGGGAAAAGGTAGAAGTCAAAGAAGAGGCAAAGCAATTTCCCAAGACAGAGTACAGAAGCCCAAAGATGAAGAAAAGAAACCTCATAATCACCATGAAAGAGGAGGAAGCTCGCAGGGAGGATAATATGCCGATAAGAACACTTTTCCGCGAGAAAGAGGAAGAGGAAGAGGCAGAGGAGGTGAAATAAAGTGTTTTGTCTGTGGAAAGATCGAAGATAACATTCAAGATGAATGAAGGATTGTACGAATGGCTTGTCATGCCGTTTGGTTTGACAAATGCGCCAAGTACTTTCATGAGATTAATGAACGAAGTCTTGAAAGATTTCATTGGAAAGTTTGTAATTGTGTATCTTGACGATATACTGATATTCAGTAAGACTGAGGAGGAACATTTGAGACACCTAACTCTAGTGATGAGGAGATTGTAGCAAGAGAAGTTGTTGATAAATTTGAAGAAGTCGTCTTTCATGAAGAAGGAACTCATTTATTTGGGGTGTGTGATCTCTTCGAATGAGTTGAAGATTGTTCATGAGAAATTAAAAGCAATCAGAGATTGGCCATCTGATCCAGATGGATATCGGTGGCCACCCACCTTTTCCAACTGCTAAAAATAGTAAATTGCCAAAAATGTTAGAAAGCTATTTTGAGCCAGTTGGAAAAGGTGGGTGGCCACCGATATCCATCTGGATCACCATCGCTAAGGAATATCTTTGAAGTCAGAAATTTCCATGGATTAGTTAGTTTTTACAGGAAGTGCATAAAACATTTTAGTGGAATTTCTGCACCAATGATGGCCACATTCAATAAAAGACACAACTATTTTCATTGGACAAAGGAAGCAGAGAAAATTTTTAAGTTTCTGAAGGAGAAGATAACTGGACAACCAGTTTTAGTTCTGCCGGATTTCAGTAAAACATTCCAAGTCAGATGTGACGCAAGTGGATTCGCGATTGGAGCAGTCTTAAGTCAAGACAATAGGCCAATTGCATACTTCAGTGAGAAGTTGAACGAGGCCAAGATGAAATATTCAACATATGATAAAGATTTTTATGCAATCATATAACCATTGAAGAAATGGAGGCATTACTTGGTTCCGAAAGAGTTTATCTTGTATAGCGACAACCATGATTTACAATTCATAACTTGACAAGAGAAATTGAACCAGAAACATGCAAAATGGGTTGAATTTATGTAGAATTTTACATTTGTTATAAAGCACATTTTTGGAACTGCTAACAAGGTTGTTGATGCGTTGAGCAGAAAATGTTTGATTCTGCAGGAGTTTCGTGTGAATACCTTAGGTTTCGATAACCTTAAGGATATGTATAGAGATGATTCAGATTTCAAGGATGCTTATGAAGCCTGTGAGAATCCTGTCCTGAGAGACAGAAGCCAATGGATTGAATATTTAATTCAGGATAGATTATTATTCAAGGGAAATCAGTTGTGTATCCCGAAGTGTTCTATGAGAGAGAATCTTCTGAAGGAAAAACATAGTGGGGGATTCGCTGGACATTTCGGCCATGAAAAAACCTTTGTGCAACTGAACAGTTTATATTATTGGCCAGGGATGAGGATAGATGTCAAGAAGTTTATCAACAAATGTAGAATTTTCCAGCATGCAAAGGGGAAAAGACATAATACATGATTGTATCAACCATTGCCAATACCAGAGAGGCCGTGGGATGCAGTAAGCATGGATTTTGTGTTAGGACTACCGAGGACACAGAGGGGTTGTGATTCCATAATCGTGGTAGTCGATAGATTCTCTAAAATAGCACACTTTATTCCATGTCAGAAAACCAGTGATGCAACACACATTGCAAATCTGTTTTTCAAAGAAGTTGTTAGACTTCACAGCTTACCCAAGAGTATTGTTTCATACAGGGATACCAAATTTGTTGGTCATTTCTGGAGGACATTATGGAAGAAGATGGGAACAAATTTATCTTTTAGCTCAACATATCACCCTCAGATGGATGGACAAACTGAGGTAGTAAATTGAAGCTTGGGGGACTTATTGAGGAGTTTAGTAGCTGAACATCACAGTCAGTGGGATCAGATTCTGCCGCAAGCAGAATTTGCATATAATGGCTCACCTAACAGAAGCACAGGACATAGCCCATTCTAGATAATGTATGGAATGTAGCTGAGAGGAGTATCTGAGTTGAGAGACTTAGAGCAGAGTGAGTTCAGAAGAGCTGGAGCAGAGGATTTTGCAGCAGAGATGCAAGAGATTCACAACACGATTAAAGAGTGATTGCAAAATTCAAACCCGGAAAACAAGCACAGAGTAGATTAGGATAGAAGAGAACTTCAGTTTGAAGTGGGATATTTGGTCTTAGCGCATCTGAGAAAAGAAAGGTTCCCAATTATGGGCTTGCTCCCAGACATTGTCTCCCGGTTGCCTACGACGACTCCCTCTCGTGGCTCCGCAATGAAGCGACGAACAGAGACAATGATCGATCATATCCTATCGATCCTATCCTCTTCGTTTCTCTCTTCATCTCCTCATTTTTTAATTGCAACCATGCAATCCTTTCCTCTTGATTTTCGGTTTTTTAATTTGCAAGGATGGAAATCAGTGGTATGTTTCTTGTATTGGTGTATGGAAATTAATGGTATGTTTCTTGTAATGGTATGTTTCTTGTTTCTTGTAATGGTTTGTTTCTTGGAATATCTTTGAAGTCAGAAACTTCCATGGAATATATGTGCATATACGGATGATGCATATACGGAAGTTGACCACTTCCATAATGGCATCTTTCGTATATGATTACTTCTATATATGCACCTTCCGTATATGAGCGCTTCTGTATATGTGCATATATGGAAGTTGGCCACTTCCATAATGGTGTATTCCATATATGCGCATATACGGATGACGCATAAATGTGCATATACGGACGACAACTTTCTTAAATCCTTATATATGAAAGCACAGATATACGAAAGATGCATTTGGATTACAGTAAATTTCTTTTGTATATGTATCATTCATATATGCACCTTCCGTATATGTGCGCTTTCGTATGTGCATATACGGATGATGCATATACGGAAGTTGACCACTTCCATAATGGCATCTTTTGTATATGCAACTTCTGTATATGATCACTTCCGTATATGCACCTTCAGTATATGAGCGCTTTCGTATATGTACATATACGAACGATGCATATACGAAAGTCGACCACTTCCATAATGACATCTTCAGTATATGCACATATACAAATGACGCATAAATGTGCATACACAGACGACAACTTTCTTAAATTCTTATATATGAAAGCACACATATACGAAAGATGCATTTGGATTATAGTAAATTTCTTCTGTATATGCGTTCTCTGTATATGTGCATATATGGACGATGCATATACGGAAGTTGGCCACTTCCATAATGGTGTCTTCCGTATATGCACATATACGGATGACGCATATAAATGTGCATATAAATGTGCATATACGGACGAAAACTTCCTTAAATCCTCATATATGAAAGCACACATATACGGAAGATGCATTTGGATTACAGTAAATTTCTTCTTTATATGCGTCGTTTGTATATGCACCTTTTGTATATGCACCTTCTGTATATGCGTCGTCCGTATATGCACCTTCTGTATATGCGCGCTTCTGTATATGTGTATATATGGACGATGCATATACGAAAGTTGACCACTTCCATAATGGCGTCTTTCGTATATGTGCATATACGGATGATGCATAAATGTGCATATATGGATGACAAATTTCTTAAATCCGTATATATGAAAGCACACATATATGGAAGATGCATTTGGATTATAGTAAATTTCTTCCGTATATGCGTTGTTCGTATATGCACCTTCCATATATGCATCATCCATATATGCACCTTTCGTATATGTGCACTTCTGTATATGTGCATATACGGACGATGCATATACAGAAGTTGGCCACTTCCATAATGGCGTCTTTCGTATATGCACCTTCCGTATATGATCGCTTCCATATATGCACCTTCCGTATATGAGCGCTTTCGTATATGTGCATATACGGAAGTTGGCCACTTCCATAATGACGTCTTCCATAAATGCGCATATACGGATGACGCATAAATGTGCATATACGGATGACAACTTTCTTAAATCGTTATATATGAAAGCACACATATACGGAAGATGCATTTGGATTACAGTAAATTTCTTCCGTATATGCGTCGTTCATATATGCACCTTCCGTATATGCATCATCCGTATATGCACCTTCTGTATATGCGCACTTCCGTATGTGCATATACGAATGATGCATATACAGAATTTGGCCACGTCCATAATGCCGTCTTCCATATATGCACCTTCTGTATATGATCACTTCCATATATGATCTCTTCTGTAAATGAGTGCTTCTGTATATGTGCATATACGGACGATGCATATATGGAAGTTGGCCACTTCCATAATGGAGTCTTCTGTATATGCACATATACAGATGACGCATAAATGTGCATATACGGATGATAAATTTCTTAAATCCTTATATATGAAAGGACACATATACAGAAGATGCATTTGGATTATAGTAAATTTCTTTCATATATGCACCTATATGCGTCATCCGTATATGTACCTTCTGTATATGCATGCTTATGTATATGTGCATATACAGAAGATACATATACGAAAGTTGGCCACTTCCATAATGGCGTCTTCCATATATGCACATATACGGATGACGCATATAAATGCGCGTATAAATGCGCGTATAAATGTGCATATATGGACGATAACTTCCTTAAATCCTCATATATGAAAGCACACATATACGAAAGATGTGTTTGGATTACAGTAATTTTTTTCTGTATATGCATCATTCGTATATGCACCTTCTGTATATGCACCTTCCGTATATGCATCATCCATATATGCACCTTCCGTATATGCACGCTTTCGTATATGTGCATATACGGACGATGCATATATGGAAGTTGGCCACTTCCATAATGGCATCTTTAGTATATGCACACTTCCATATATGCACATATATGGATGACGCATATAAATGTGCATATACAGACGACAACTTTCTTAAATCCTCAATGGTCTGTTTCTTGTATTAGTGTATGGAAATCAATGGTCTATTTCTTGTATTGGTGTATTGCAGGTGAAGGGTTTTCTAAAATTCATCCAACAACTCAGGCCAATTTTTTTGATCTACCGAGACAAAGTGTCTCAAGTGGTCCTTCAAGAGATTTTTGACACACTCAGTATGCCCATCATTATCTAGATGGTATTTTGAACTCATCACTAGTCACACATGGTAGCACTTAAACTTTGATAATTCATAATGGTTATATCTATTACTATGGTGATCCTTTGTTTCACACGACTCATTATATTTACATGCCTTTGGTTATGGTTCAACATTGCACATCTAATAGACATGCATTCAAAATCGACCCCTTGTTTAGAAATTGCAATGTGCCTCACTAACAACACCATAGATCCATAGATCCTCCAAAAAATGGTTTTCATGGAAATCAAATCACATCGGAGGGTAACCCTAGTTGTAATACAATGCCTCAATTCTAGTGAAACTAACGATTCATCCATCGAAGGCTCAGTTAGAGTTTTATGGTAATTTGCAACTTGCCTCCTGAATCAATTTAGGGACATGTTGACAATTTGGTCTAGTGGCATAAAATCCAAACTAAGCGGTATAATTTAGTTTCATAATCTCTCGCACGTGTGTTTGGCCAATTCCCACGTCACCACACTAGACACAATTCCCTAACACATTGTTCTTCAAAATTGACCCCTTATTAAGAATTTTCATTATGCCTCACAAAGAAAAAACCTAGATCCAAAGATCCTCCAACAAATGATTTTCAGAGGCATGATTAGAGTTTTATTGTGAGTTGCAACTCATCTCCTCAATCCATTCAGGGACATGTTGACAATTTGGTGTACGGGCATAAAATACAAATCGAGTAGCATAGATAAATTTTGTAAGCTCATAAATGTGTGTTTGGAAAAATCCCACATGACCAAACTACCCACAATTGTCTGGCACAATGGTGTTCAAAATCAACCCCTTGTTCAAAAATTGTACTGTGCATCACTGAGAAAAACCCTAGATCCAAAGATCCTCCAAAAAATACTTTTGTAAGAAACAAAATCACAGTGGAGGGGTACCCCTAGTTGTAATATGTTGTCATGAGTCTAATGCAACTGATGATTCATCTATTGAAGTCTTGGCTAGAGTTTTATGGCGAGCTGCAACTCGCCTCCTCAAGCCATTCAGGGACAAGTTTAAAATTTGGTCAAAGGGAATAAAATCCAAATCGAGTAGCATAACTAAATTCCATAATATTCTACACATGTGTTTCCAAGTTCCACATGACCACGCTACCCACAATTTCCTAACAAAAATTTCTTCAAAATCAACCCCTTGTTCAAAAATTGCACTATGCCTCATTAAGCAAAGCCCTAGATCTGGAGATCCTCCAACAAACTATTTTTTGGGAAATGGAATCATAGTGGAGGGGTACCCCTAGATACAATCTGGTACCTCAAGTCCAATGTAACTGGAGTTTCGTCTTTTGTAGGCCTGGTTAGATTTTTATGGCGAGTTGCAACTTGCCCCCTCAAGCCATTCAAGGACATGTTGACAATTGGGTCCAGGGGCATAAAATCCAAATCGAGTGGCCTAACTGATTTTTGTAAGCTCCTACACATGTGTTTTTCTAAAGCCCATGTGACCATGTTATCCAAAATTTCTCGACACAGTGCTCCTCAAAATTGACCCCTTGTTTAGAAATTGCATTATGCCTTGCTGAGCAAAACAATAGGTACAAAGATCCTCCAATAGACAGTTTCTAGGAAATGAGATCACAGTGGAGGGGTACCCCTAGTTGTAATCTAGTTTCAAGAGTCCAATGAAACTGACGATTAGTCCATCGGAGGCCTGATCAGAGTTTTATGTCAAGTTACGACTCCCCTCCTCAATCCATTCAAGGACATGTTGACAATTTGGTTTGTGGGCATAAAATCCAAACCAAGCAGCATAACTGAGTTCTGTAAGCTCCCTCATGTGTTTTTGTCCAAGGCCAATGTGACCATGCTACCCACAATGTCTCGACACAATGTTCTTCAAAATTGACCCCTTGTTCAAAAATTGCATTGTGCCCCACTAAGATACTTCATCAAGGCTATAACTCTTCACCTAGAGCATACCCATACTCTGTTCTAGGCTACAGGTGAGTCACACTCCTACTCTAGTGCAACAATCTTATATACTTAGAATTTTTTTTAATAGTATTAACACTTAGTCATTTAAGCATACATCCATGAAATGAAGAGAACATTTGTGAAACAAAAAGAGACATACAAATATAGTGAAATCCACACAAAACATTCCTGGAACCTGCTAAGTCTTATTATTATGAAAAAGGTACAATATGAGCACTATTGGCTCAATTTACAACTTTGGCAGAGTCACATGACTCACCTCACCTCACCAAGACACTCATACACAGACTCATCACACCAAGATTCGTCTGTCACAATAAATTTTGCAACTCCTACGACCCATCCCAATCATGCCTCCACCAAAGACTCACCATCTTTTTTCTATCACAAGACTTCTCATAGACCTGCAGTTCTATCTCATAGCTTCCTCACTCGAACCTGCAATAAGACTTCCCCAATTCATCCCAAAAGGAGGTTGCCCCAAATCTGTCTAAAAAATCACCTCAATGTAGCACAATTCCTCCCATGTGGAGAAACATGGATCCTTGAGGGAGCTCGCCCCTCTTCATCCAAGTCTACCTCATAATCACAGAGATAATCATAGAGACAAAGGTTTTCTTCTAAGCAAATTATTTCCATATAAATCTTCAATGAAACAATCTAAATTTAACCTAATAGAAAAATCTCCGAATAGATGGTGAAGAATACTCTAGAACACTCATCAATTCTAAAAACTAATATGCAAACACATATAGTACTATCAATTATCCTACGTTTTTAGAAATATGTCCTAATATATAATATTTATAGTAACTTGGAACCTTGACTTAAATATTCATGTCCCTTTATGCTATGAATTGAATATATTATAATTTGATCTCATTAGGATCTTTTGAAATAGTCATAGGGAGAGCATAGATGGATGAAGTTTTAGTATCAAATTTTGAGTTTGATAAGGTTTTGGTTAGAACTTATAGTTGTTAAAAATTATGAAAAAAAATTAGATGTTGTTTTCTTTTTGTAATTATTTTTCACTTATCACATAAATGAGATTCATAATTTACTTGAAATTACATTTTCATGGTACATACATTGCCAATAGAATCTTGTAAGTGGAGTATGTACTTAGTTTTATTTGTATTGTTCCTTCGACACCTAAAGAATTTAAATTTCATTTTAAATATAATAAAAAATGCAATTTTTTTTTCTTTTTTTTTTCTTTTACATTGTTTACAAAATGAAATAAATTTTCATAATATAATAAAAACTACTTCTCATCTTAACTTGAAATCTTAAATTGGAAAACTACCAATCTTAACCTGGAATCTTAAATTGGAAAACTATGAGATACTTAAGACCTAAATTGTTTTATTCAAGGATGGTTTCCAATGAATTACTCTTATAAGATTTGTTTAAATTTACAAAATGACTTAGAATAGTTCTTCTAGGACATAGTTAAAGTTATTCATAGTGGACATGAAATTGTGATGTTATCACGATGTAATGATAAAATGTATCTTAATATACAATGTATATAAAATGGCTTTAAAAAAAAAGAATGAACTGTGATATGGACAATGGTTAAAGTGGTATGAGACAAAAATATAATTTTGCAAAACTTCATCCAAATGCTTTCATCGTGTCATTATATCCAATCCCCCGTTACTTCTGAAAGCCACAAATAAACAAATGTGTTATTAGTAATATTTTGTAACTCATTTTTTATTTAAAATACGTGCTAAAATAATATATGCTTCATGTCAATTATCATATGATTAATTTTCGAAAACTTGAGTATTAAATTTACCTTTCATCAAGCCTCATATGTTCAAATTTGGAAGTAATGGAACGGTTGGCATGCATGTGCTAATTTCTTGGACCACTAAATCATTTCATTCAACTTACAACATAAACCATTAAAATGAAATAAGGTTAGTGTTCATTGTAAGACATGATGCACTAAATATTTAACTAGACAAACTTTAACTAAACTATATAAATATTTTTACAACTCTCATTTGTCGAAATAATTTAAATAATGTACCCGTGTCACCCTCAATAATATCATCAGAAAATAATTGACGATGACAATGTCTAACATGACAAGGTTCATTCTGAGATGTGGATCCCTCAACGGTAACTACAATTATACAACATTCCTAAAATGAGTTTGAGGCTAATACTATAATTCATATAATGTAAAACAAATTAAAATCTCTAATTACAATACCTATATTGTCTGGAACATAATGTTGCACATGATAAGAGGTTCATTTAACATTCCTATGATCTTTTGAAGAAATTAGTTCCATTTGATTTTCCATGTTATTCATTGACTTTATGCGAACCCGTCCAACCCTTTGAAATTGTGGTTTATCCGTAGTTGAATGTCTCTGACGACGATGTTGTGTCTTTTTTCTTTGCGGGCTTAAAAAACTATGTTGTCTCTTAGTTTTGATTTTAGATGGAGACATGACACTGACAAGATTTTTGTTTATCTCTTCTTCTAAAGTGCAAAACAATTTGTCAATTGCTTCAGCATGGTCCACATTTGTAGGCAACTTGTTCAACATATTCCTCGCTCTTTTATTGATTGATGCATGTAAACAATGCAATCTATCAACCTCAGATATTGGATTTTTCAATGTTGATGTGTCAGGATCAACATGATCTAATAAAATATTTACATTGTTAAAGTTTGCTTGGTCTTCTGGTAGCAAGCTCATTATCGTTGTTTGATTTAAATCAACTAAAAATACAGGTCTGTCTATTATCAGACTTGAAACATTTGGTAATGTATTAATGTCTAAATCATGTTCACTAGCCCACATTTGAACTTTGAAGACATGCTTACAAACATTTCCATTCAACGCCCAATCACAACTACAAAAATTAAACTCAGACTCTGTGTATATGACATTATACCAGGTATCAGGAGTATCCTTATTTTGACTACGAACTAGAAATTCATTCATATTTTTTGTGTCATGTAGACAATCTTCATCTGGTATCTAGATTGATCTAGCCTTTGAGTGAGTCTCTTGTTTCTCACACTTGGTAGGATTTATAATTCTTGCTTCTTTTAAACGTTGATTATGAATATAGTATCATTCAACTTTTTTCAATAAGATGAACAACAAAAAATCCACCCATTTGTGGCATGAATATTTATCCTCATATAGGTACCTATATTTCAGATACCTGTGGTAGAATTCAATTGCATTATTGGTGTCTTGATTGGAATGCGAAAATTTCCTATAATCTTTTGCCCACATATCTGGAAATATTTTTATCATCAACTAAAAAGTAATGTCTAAAAACATGCAAGTATGGAATAATAGTTATGATTCAATGTTACATGACACTTATAGATTTTGTCATTGGATAGCCAAGTGGTTTCAAAATATTTCTGAAACTTTTCCTCTTCACTAAATTCATTAAATATTTTTGCAACTGCTTTTCATACAGACTCATCATTTTGGCAACTATGCATGATTTCTCCTAAAGAACGATGAATGCAGACTTTGTTTTCTTTGACTTTCACTTTGCTTCCAACATTTTTTACCCATGCTCGATGAACATGCCATACACATAGTAGAATTGAGGAATTGGTTAAACTCCTGAAATAACATTACATTAGAAGAGAGTAAATTATGTGAATGAAACATGTTTTTTTCATGTTTATTTTGAAATAAAACAAATGTCAAACCTTAATGCTTGAATCTCAGCAGTAGCATCATCTGTGATAAATGACCGTACATGCCAATCTGGGCGTTCTTTCATCCCACATCAAATAAAGCTGACAACCATTTACGAATATCATATGTAGAATTACGTGATGAAATCACCCAAGCCACTGGAAAACCATTACGATGTCTGTCAAATACCATTAATGTATAAAGTTGATACTACATTCAAAAAATGTAAGTGTTAATATAGTATTCAACACATAAAAATTGATTTTAATCATCATAAAGAAACGAAAAGGTTGATTATACGCACCCCATACATATTGGTACTAAATGTGGAATCCATAGACATAGCATTGTTGTGTGAATACTTTACCATCATGGAATGCATCCAGGGGGTTTGTATTCCTATAATGAATGGTACATTTTGCACAATATCTTGCTTTTGATAGAAAAAAAAACTATCTAGAAACTGATTCTACCAACAATTGACACTTGTTGGATCACTCTCATCCTTCATATATTCTTTCTTTCTAATATTATGGTAAATGTTAGAAATATCCATCCTTGTCATTAAGGCATCCCGAGTTACCCCTGTGAATAACTCACCAGATTGGTTCTCTACATCAGAGATGAATTTATCCCAAACCATTGTGACATTAAAACCATCTTCAATCATCTTTTCTACACTAGCGCGTATATCAAAGGACATGTGTGGTGCATATTTGAATGTTTGAGGTCTACCCACCGCATTCTTCCCATGACACATGCCACCAGATTAATCAATATGCCTACACTCAGTGTATGTTAGAATAGCATCATTTGGATGCATATAAAGTCGATGCATGATGAAATGACATCTGCAACCAACCTTAATGCTTTGGCGTGGATTGCGTTTCATTTTTGTTGATCCACGTGGATTCATTGTAATCTCACCACCTGAGATTTTACATGTCAACTCCGGACCATATGCACACCAATAACTAAATAAGAACAATGATAACAAATTAGGAAACATGTCAACACAATTTTTTCATAATAAACTTGAATTAGAAGTTCATAACTATATTAAACAAATAAAGACTCACATGGCATATTCCAGACATGTGTTAATGTAGGCACATACAATATCCTCCACTTCTTTAGATTGATTTGTATTAACAACAAATTGAGTGGGATATTCTTCATCTGATTGCTCCCCATTTATAAAATCTTCAAGTCGACTATATGGAATAATAACAACTTGATCCCCTCCAATTTGG
>SNQJ01S0026185.1:62352-98171 GCA_010110895.2 Picea sitchensis | reverse complement strand
CAACACTTATGACATTAAGCTGTTATAAATATTTGTAAGTGATATCTAATACTCAATGTTACTTTACAATCCATTTTATGTGATTTAATGTTCTATAATATAAATGTCATAACATTATACTCGATCCATGGATGGTAGTATAATGTGACCCTAAGAAGGATGTCCTAGTGTGAATGAAGTTGGATTGGGTCCCCCTGGGGGATAACACATTATTATGGGATGTTCCTATTTGAACAAATGTTCAAATAGTTTGAAGGGATGTTCGGATATGCCAAGTATGGAAAATTGGGTGTAGGTGCAATCATGGCATGTGATGGTTGAGAAGTAGTTCCATGTGAGGAAGTTTGAGCTCCTCCTCATTGTGAAGAAGGACTAGTGGGTAGGTTGTTTGCGATGTTGGTGCCAAACAAGGTAGAACCTAGCAAGGTTGACCCTAAAACAATTGCACTCACTAGTGTATGGGATGGATGAGATGATGTTTCAACCAAGTTGGGGATACCTTCCAATATTGGGGGTAGATTTAATAATCGTCTAGAACAATGGGGATTCTGTGGTTTCCCTATGACGTTGAACTAGATAGAAAGATGTCTGTGAGCTATGATGAGTGAAATAAATGAATAAGTACCTTTTGTATTTTTGGACTAACTCAACAATGTTACTTAAAGATGGATGTAATCAATGTTACATAAAAAAAAAATCAATCATCAATGTAGGGTAGTGAGGTTTATCTGCGTGGGTAAATAAAAATAAATTTGCATGTGTCCTAAAAGACGTATCATCCTTCCTCTCAATAACACAGGGCCTTCCAAAAGGACTCAACAGTGGGGCATGAATCCACCAGAAGAGGAACTAGTGAAGGTATGAAAAATTAGTTATAATGAGGGGTGAAGGGGGCATATCCCAAAAGTACTGACGATATTTCCCAACAACCGTTCAAAATCTGATTGAGGTGTGATTGTATCCCACAACCACCGCCTGTGTAGAAAAACCTATATTTGGAAACTAAGTTACCTCGATCAAGAACGACATTTAGATTTTCGGCCTAAGAAATGGGTCACGGGATGGATGCTTTCCAAGAGTTGGGTGTCTCAAAGAGGCACGTACAAAACAAACGGACCTCGGCCTTCGACCCTTCATGGGTATCCCCCTGCCTTATGGTGTAGGAATGCTTGATTTAGAGGATTTTTGGTTTCCTATTTCAGAACTTCTAAGTTTCAATGAGATATGATAATGGGGAGTTGTTTGGATACCTATCCCCGAGATCGTAACTTAGACTACAAATTTCCAATAATTCACACACACACACACACACACATATATATGAAAACTGTGTTTACATCTTTATTCATTAAATATAACATTTATCATATATATCTCATAAAAAACATTCCAATATATTTCAATAGATTCAAACTTATGATCAAATAACTTTTTTCATATATTTCACATAAAAAATATTCCAATATATCTCAATACATTCAAACACAAACATTGCAATTTATTTAAATACCTTCAAGTTTATGATAATTTTTTTTATAAATTTTAAATTGGGTTAGTAGCTTAATTTAAGTACTTTCAAGTTTTTACTCCAACATTATCATACTAAAGTACATGTAAGTTGTGTGGTTGTCTTAAATGTTTAAGTATTATAGTTGGATTAGGAAAATTAACATGACAATATGGTGTGAATATGAGATTCTACCTTTATCACACTAATCATGAGATTTTCACAAACATATTATTGTTTACTATGGAGGTTTGACACACTATACATTGGTTCTTAAAACACTTAATGCCCTATTCTCTACCTCAATATAGAGCATTCAATAAGGGAATATGCTATAAGTTAGTGACAAAAATAATGTGCCAATTGAGAATACATTTGATGTGCCAAGTGCGAGTGTGACAATTATGTTCCATATATATKCATCTATACAATASATCTCAAAGAGGAGGACRTAAGTACAAGMATATGCATCTATAMWACAYATCCCAAMRAGGAGGGAAGTATAAGCAAGTATCTATAAAACATGTCCCAAAGWGGAGRGAGGTACGATCAAGTAAGTATACTAACATCATAACCAATCAACTATTATACTAGTAGTAGACATACTTGCTTGTGCTCACATCTATCGGTATAAGGGTCATGGTATGTTGAGACTTTTTAAGTTATTGCAACTAGTACTTACAATCAATGTTGGATAACACATCAAAGTAGAGAAGATTTTATGGTTGTAGTCGAAGGTATTCCAAGCTTCCACAAAACAACAATATCTTATTTTTATGAGAATATGAATTTTTATTATCCAAACTATGTTTTTACAAAAAAATGATAAAAATGATTACAAAAGATTATCAATAATGATAAAATAGATTATCACATGACTTAAAAATAAATAAAAAAATTTAGAAATAATAATATTATGTAATGGAGCAACCTTGTAATGGATAATGGAAATGTAAGACATAATCACTTCCACTACATGTATGATGACCATACATAATAAAAACTAGTGTGTTTCCTTGTCAATATAAATCCATGGAGGGATGTCACATCTCTCAACACATGGTGCACCCACCTATGCATGTACACCATATGATTAAGGCTAGCATTTGGGTTGATTCCTTTCCATAGTGAATAGTAATACACTTTACTAATTTTAAATTTAAGGATAGTTTTTAGAATTCTATGAAAGTAAATGTTTATAACTATCTTTTTTATTTAGAAAAGATGGGTGCACTTTATAAACTAATATGAATGAAATGAGTAACCTCATGTAAAGTCAATATATTAAAATTAAAATAAGATTAAAATACATAACATAAAAAATAATGATAATAATTAAAACATTGAATATATTAATTAGAAAACATAAAAAATAAAAAAAATCATCATAGTTATAATTTCATAAATATATATTTTTTAAGTTGAAAGGAAGATCACCCAGGATAAAGTGAAACCTTAAAATCTATAGATGAAAGCTTTGGTGGAAAAGTGTTCAGGCAATAAAAAACTAGGTACTAGAGAAGAAATGACATAGTAGATTGAAAGAAAGAGAAAGGAAGAGCACACAAAAACAAATTGAAACCTTAAAAAATATAGATGAAAGCTTTGGTGGAAAAGTGCCAGAGAAGAAATGACATCATAGATTGAAAGAAAGACAGTGAATGAGAAATATAAAATGTATAAACAAGAAAATAAGTATGTTGAGTTTAAGAGATTATCTAAATAAAAAAATATATATTCCTTAACTTAATTTATTTGAAAAAAAAATAATGAAAAAAAAATATAACTGAAGTGAAAACACTTTCATTATTGATGTTTTTTTTAAATAAAATTTTTATTTAAAAAAAAAAACAATTGTATTTCAAAAGTTTATTTCAATTAAAAAAAGTAATAACCAATTTTTTTTTATTTCAATTGGTGTCTTCATCTGTGCTTATATGTTTAATATGATTTGTAAGTTTATTATGTAAATTTTCAATAGATTTCTATTCTAATTATATGTTTAATATGATTTTTAAGCTTCTTATGTAAATTTTCAATAGATTTCTATGGTTTATGTTATTAACTTTTTAAGTTTATTATGCAAATTTCTAATAGATTTTTATGATTTATATCGTTAGGGATTTTTAGGTTTACTAGAAGAGATTTAGAGAATGCGACGGACTCATTCGATGTTGATAACATAATCGGAAGCAACATCATTAGCACTGTGTACAGAAGCGTTCTGAGCAATGGCAATGTAGTGGCTATGAAAACAATGAAGATAAAAAACTCCAAGGATGTGGAACGATGTTTTAAAAGGGAGCTCTATACCATGGCTCGTATTAGGCATCAAAATCTGGTTAAAGTGGTGGGATATGCGTGGGATAACAGGTTATGATTTCTAACAAAATTAAACCTAATTGTACGGATTTTAGGCCATACTTATTTTATTTAGAACTATTCGAGTTTCAAAGGACGAACAAACAAGTGCCCTGTTTGTAAAAAAAATTAAACTCAAATGCTGACATTACACTATCACATTCTCATGAATTAGCTTACTGCTTGCGAACAGACGGAGGACAAACATTTTGTGACCAATGGCGGATTACAGAATTGCACACTGTATGACTTTTTAGGGCTTCCACGAGATGCATATGCGTACCGATTTTCATGTTAATGCTTGCTCCTTTGTGCTTAGATGGGAGATCGAGCTCTGCTCCTGCTTCTGGCAGAGATAGATGTGGACTACTATTCCCTTGAGTTGCTAAGATCATGGTAAATGCTCTGGTTAATTCGGGGCATAAATTCGTATTTAAAATGTCTGTTAGTAAAACGAAACCCGCGAGTAAAAATGGTTGGTAATATGGTAACCACGAATTACACAGAACCAGGATTGCAGGTTGGTAAAACCCATTAAAAATGGTTGGTAATAAGTAGGTAAAACGAATTAAAGCAAGATAGTGTCGTTCGATCCCAATCACTTCGAATCCAATCATTTACCCGATCCCAATCATTTCGAATCCGAGCATTTACCAATTAATTAAGGTGCCTCTCACTCGCTGGTACTCTAAATTGAGAAGGACACAACCACATTTAAAGAACTACAGTCATGTACAGGCTGAAATCAATGCATGGTTCGTCGGGAAATGGTGAGCCGGAAAAGATAATGGATGGATGCAAGTTAATGGACCATCATCCTCCATGAAAACCTGCATCAATTGACCTGCGTACTTACCTGTGTACTTCATATTTACTTGGGGAACCATGCACTAAGCCAATGATTGGCTTAGTGCATGGTGCATAATGCTTGCCATCCCAAAGTGCGAGCAATATTCAACTTGCTACGCAGTACTCAGTGATGTTGCATGTGGATGGGTGGATATAGGTTGTTGGATATGAAAGAGAATCAGATTTGGTGGTCTAAAATCCACCTACCACAACATTCAATATTGTAGCTTGGATATTGGTCGCCATCCCAAAGGGACGAACTTTGTTACGTAGTTTATTTATTTTACGTTTTTTACTTATAGATAATCACATGCATCCCATCTTTGATGCTCAAAACCTTTGCCACATCCTTCCATCTACTTGTTTTGGTATGTTTACCTATCATTTCATCCTTTGTGTCCAACATCGTCAAAAATGAAGTAGGCTAACTCGGGAGCAATCTTCCCTCCCGAGTGTCCTTACTTCGACATGCAGCTTTCCGACAACTCTCAGTTTTGGCATTTCCAGCGGTTGGAGCTGTCCTATCACCGACAATCTCGACATTCACACCTCTCACGTCTCCACGTTTTCACTTTTCTCTGGCACATACTTCCCCTCCTGCACCGCACCTAGCGATCAAAATTCAACACGTCACAGCCCATCATAGGGGGTCCAACACGTCTTATAAGGGTTATTAAATAATTCAACGTAAAAAAAAAAATTAATTTTAATTTTTGAAAATTATTTCAGAAATGTTAAAAAAACCTAAAATTTCCTAAGAAGGGTAATATGTTAAATTGCCAGTCATTAAAATTTGTAGGTTCATTAAAATTTGCAGGTTACTGTTTACCAATTAAAAAAATTTCGGTTACGTTTTACCAATTAACACTCCACTCACATTAAAATTTGTCGGTTACCAATTAACACTCCACTCAGTTGCTTCATGCGAAATTGGGGTAACATTGAAGTTTGAACAAGTTCCTTCGAGAATCGAACTGTAACATTGGTGTTTTTTCACTGAATTTTCCGGAGAAGCTGGCTATGGAGGAAGAAAAAGCTGTCAAATCCACATTACTAGACTTGCCCACTGCTATTGTCTACGACCTCCTGTCGATTGGGGTAAGTACTAAGGAACCCGACTTAGAAGCTCTTAATTCTGTTAGCACTACAGAGGTATTGGGTATTTATCCAGGGTTTTTCTCTGGCTGGTAGTCGCAATTATGAGTCCTTGTATGTGATTTAATCTTGGGTCCTATCATAAAGCAATGCTGAGTTAATCAAATACTAGTAGATTTTCCATACCTGAAAATTCTTCCCTTGAATTATCAAACAGACGGATGACAGAGGGCCACTCCACAACATGCAATTAATATGTCCTTTTCTATTGGTGACGATGGGGCAAAATGAAAATTTCCACTGAAGGGCATGACCCTGTATGGAGGAGTTGAAGCTTGAGAGGGTGGTGGGAGTAACCCTACTTAATAAACTGCTCTTCAATTGAACTGTAGGAGGTGTATAAGCCTCACCATTAGATGAAGATAAAGCAGTGCAGGTGAGGAATCCAGATTGCCTAGTCCTGCAAACCAGTAAAGCCATGGAACCCAAATGCTATGCTAAAAGATACCACTTAGATAGTAATTAGGTTGGGTTATGTCTGTAACCAAGAAATATGTCGAGAATTCATGGACGGTTGGAGAACGTGTAATAAAATGTGGAGTTGATAGAGTAATGTTAGTGCCATGATACACTTTGCCGACCTTGTCACTGTGAATCCCACCGATAGTGTAGTATTGTTGTCTTTCCGTGTTTGTGTAGAGCATTGTAAGTTGTAACAGACATCGGTTGAGGTTGGCGATTCGGTGGCTTTCGGCTCTTATAGGCTGGATCTCTTCATGCTTTCTTCTCCACATTCAACTCTTGCCTCATACTTTTCATATACAAGCTGGGTTTTATTAAATTCCTATACTCTTCTCTGATTATTGTTCATATTCAAGCCTTATGCACTCAAACTTGTTGTATTTATAGATCATATAAGCATTAGAGAGGCTTCAGGCAAAGGAATCAGAGTTCGAAACCCTAGGGTGTTTGTATTAGGTTTTCTCTGAGCATTTGAAGTGGTGGATTTTGTTCAAGTTTCTTCGGTCATGGGATTCACTATACGAAGACTGTTGTTTCATGTAGCAATTACGTTGTATTATATAAAGACTACCATGTGTTGGGCTCTTCATTTTGTTGGGCTACATGACTCTAGAGAACCAGACAACTCTTCCTGGTGAGATTTCCCCGACATCAATTCCTCTTATGTTCCTTCGATCTCTGCCGATACGATTAGATACAACTTGCCTGTCATTACATTCGGGAAGCTTTCAGAGAGATTATGTGAGTCGATAAGGGATGATCTCATGTGTGCCGTCTGTTTGAACTCATTCGAGGAAGAGGAGCATATTAGAGAATTGTGTAATTGCCATCATATATTTCACAGGAATTGTTTGGATAAGTGGCTTGATCATCGTCAGACGACGTTCTCTCTCTGCAAATCTTTCCTTATGCCGGAGAGAATACTCAATACAGAGGTGAGTAAATCGTGGGTTATCGATCGGATTGCTTATATCTTCAGTGAGGATTTAGCGATTTCGTCATAACAGAGAGAATTTTCAAGGCAAAAACTGAATTGTGTATGATGTATATGTTAAAATATATTAAAATTTATAGACTGATCTATCCATAACGGGATATGATGGTAGCAGTCTGTGATGGATTTAAGTGGGGTCAGTGTATGATTTGGGGTTTAGGGCGGTTTCAACTTTCCAGGCTAACATGAATTATAGCCAGAAAAACTGTCATTAGATCTGCACTGATACTTGAAGTTACAATAATTATAGAGTCAACAACCACTTGCCAATTTTGACACGACATCACCTACTTATCATCCGTCTTCATGACGCATAGAAACTTCCATTAAGATCATGTTCAATACCGTTAGATTACCTACTCCCAAAGGTTTAAAACTTATTGTGTCTTTATCCATGAAGACCTTTCCTCCTCCTCCTCCACTTTCCTCTTATAAAAATCAAGTCAAAGTGGTAAACCCTGTTGTTTCTTTCAATAAATTAGATCTTCTGATCCATTTGAAACGGTGAGGCTGGACCGTCAATGGAAAACAATAATCATTATGAGTTGTTCACACTCCCACGACTACAGAAACACTCGGTGGCCCTTTTCAATGACAATATGTGGCGTGCACATGGTGCACTGTTAGAAGAAAGAAGAAATCTCCCAAGTCCTTTGTCTCATTGAGCAAGTCTATCAGTGCCAATCCATGATCGCAACAAAATAGAAGTAGTTGTTGAATCTCTTCACTGCTTTAATTGTCAATGGCACTGTCCTTATCTACTCTCCTTTACCTTCGGAAGCTTCTAGTGTCCTAACTCAATGTACATCAGTTCGTGCCATCCAATTCGTCTCATAGAAGAGACTTTGGTCATGGTCAAATATTATTGGTAAGGAAAACCTACAATTAGGCTAAATGTTCTTGGTAAAGTTTACCTGATCCAGTTACATTTTGGTCAAATGTTAATGGAAATTTTTCTTTGATTCAGTTTTTTTTTTTTTTAATTCAGTTGGAGTTTTGAACTTCTAGATACCTTTAAAATGGGCTAAAACCTTACTTATTGTAGGTATGAAAGATATTTTTCCTTACCCTAGAGAGAAAGTCTGTGTATGATTAATATCGCCAAATTCCAGCCACTCCTTGAAAGTCAATGACTACTAAATAGTCACAGGAGGTGAATATTTATTAAATTATGCTATTGATGGTTACAATTGAAATTTTTTGAGCAGTTTGAACTTCCCTGTATACCTGTATAGAGTAAAGGCCAAAAGATTTAATTGTTTCCCGTTATGAAATTGTCAAACTTACTGCTATGATGATGTAGGCTTTTAAATAGTCATGCATTCTCAATCTTACTTCTATCTTATTTCTCTATGAATTTACATTTTTAAATTTGACTAAATATCTATTTGATGTTGTTATAATTGTAATATTTTCGAGTTAGTTAGTCATTTAATTTGTACTAATTATTTTATTAGAAATAAATTTGATTAAAAATGTAATATTTTATTTAACAACTTTTTTTTTTTATGAATTGTAAATTTAATTTATTATTGTCAATTAAAATGTAATTTTTCTGCAAACTTTTCATTCTAAAAGGATTGCATGATTATATACCCTTCTCTAGAACCTGCCCTTCAAATTTGATGACTGACAACACCGTTTGCCATTTACTCTGTCCTTCGTTTCCATTGTTAGGCCATGCCATGCACCCATGGATGGATACGACATGAAATTTAAATTTGAATTTAGGCGGGCTTCAAAATTGAACCGAGAGGCGGACTTCTCTTCAACCTCGGCTTGCTACGAAGTCGATCAGAATGGTTCGTTACCTGAATTAGATTCACTGGATACCAAGCTTCCTCAGCAACTAGATCACCGCCAGTTTGGATACCAATTGCAGCAATTCGCAGGCTGCAAACAGGAGTTGGAGCCGCTCGACTACCAACTCGAGCATAACCCATTTATGCAACTTTCTCAACTGCAGAGCCCAAAGCTTCATTGCAATGCTAATTACTCCTCCAATTCTGCTGGGAATAGACGCGAATGCTCCATGAGAAGTTTACTGGAATCGACAAACATGGACATGCTCTTACCACACTCAATATGATCAACAACAACAAGAAGTAGGTGCATTTTATAGTGAAGACCCGGTTTATACGGACTGGAGAATGTTAGATAAATTCGTGGCATCACAACTCAGACAGGACGATGTACCTGATCAAGTTGCAAGATTTTCCACTGGGGTACTCTACAATCCAATGCCAGACATGAGCTCGCTTCTGCATCAAAATAAATTACTTCCAGAAGCAGACTATGCAGCTTCAAACTCCAACTCTTATGGCGACATGATGCGGGGCTTTGCTAAATGGAACAAGGGCCGCTGGTGCACTCTCAATGTCCTCAGGTCCTCATAGAATTTAGTAAAAGAGCTGAAAATTTGACTATGCACAAGGCGATAGATGAGGCTTGGCGAATTAATTTATATCATCAATAGTTCATTAGATATGAAATTTTGTGTGTATCTTGACTGAGAGTTTATGCATTGAGCCAAGCAAGTTTGAGAATTTTTTATAACTCCAAAATTAAGTAAAATCGAACATCTGTTACAGACTTTATCAAAATCCATGAAGTAGAATCTTCATAACAACATTACTCATCTGACTTCCTAATTTATAGCTTTGCCAATAAAATTAAGTAGTCACTCCTGAGACTTGCAAGTTAAATTTAATCAAAATAAAAAATTTCTCCAACATTGAAACAAACAATTGAGTTGAATTCCTCAACAATTTTTTAATAACACGTAAGGAAAGTTTTTAATAACAGAGAAGGAACAATATTGATAGAAATATATGTTATCAAGGATATGAAATGAAGCTTGCATTACGTGATTTCAAATTGTGGTCGATTATGTCTATAATTTTATTTCTCTTTTATCAAATTGACATTTATATTTTGATGTTTAATTTTTTTTTGGTAAATTAAGACAAATTATTTATAATAATATGGAGATGAGAAAGACAAAAGATATCAATCTATCTTATTTTATTCTATAAAATGTAATTAACTATAATACATTATCGTTATATTTATAATTTTATGTTTCCTTGAATAAGTTGATTATTAGAATACATTATCCTTATATTTATAATTTTATATTTCCTTTTGTATAAATTGATTATTATATTATTTTGAGTTGCCAAATGCTTTGTAATACAATTTGATAGGATAAAATTAAATGCACAATTTTATAATACATTGAAATTGAAAATATAAAGAAGAGTTCATCTATTCAAAATTCAAGTTTTTAAGGGTTTTATTTAATGCATTTTTTATTTTATAAGTTTTTAATATTTTTAATATAAATAAAATAAAATAAATTTACAAAAGTTACATAATTTAATTATGTATAAAGATATAAAAAAGGAATATAAGGAAGGAAGAAATGTGTATTTACAGAAGGTAGAAATGTGCATTTATGGAAGGCCGAAATATGCATTTACGGAAGAGAGCTTGCCCCCAGGACCCTGCAGGAGGGGCAAACCCCCCTGCCCTCCCCTACATGGAGGAGTGTACATTCTTCCAGGGTATAAAGTCTTCATGGGGTATAAACATGACTGAAAACAAAAGCCTTGCATCTGAGTTTATTACTTCACAATGTTTGTCAAAGATTCCAGGGTACGACCTGTGTGTTTCCATTTGTTGACCCCTCAACACTCTTTTTCCTTTTTAATTTTATTTTACCAATCTTTGTCTGAGATATTTGAGGTGAATGAAGCTTGTGACATTATCATCATTGTGAAAAAGATTAGTTTTCTAGGATTGTTCTCCTTGCTTGGTTTGAATTTTTAAGTGCCCTGTGGGTTGTTAAGAACCAAACATCAATATAGCATAGAAAAACCTCAAGAAAAGTACTCAACGCCTTGAAAAAGAGATAATATCAGATATTAAGCCTCTTCGAGGGGGCAACCTCCTTTTACCCCACTTAAATGTTCAAGTACAAGATGATTCAAAATGAAAATGTCTCCTTGGTATATATAGGAGACTAGGAGGTTTTAATGGCCTAAAGCCGACACAAAAGCCTTGCATCCGAAGCTTATTATCACAATGTTTGTCAGCATTCCTGTGGCATCGCACTGTGTTTCCACTTGTTGACCCCCAACACCTTTTTTTCCTTTTTAATTTTATTTTACCAATCTTTTTCTGAGACTGAGGAACAGCTTGTATTACCAATAATAAAAAAGATTAGTTTCTAGGATTGTTCTTGCTTTGGTTTGACTTTATGCCCCGTGGGTTGTTAAGAACCACATCATTATAGCATAGAAAAACCCCAAGAAAAGTAATCAACGTACTTGAAAAGAGATAATATCGTGATATATTCTCTTCGAGGGGGCAAACTCCTTGTCTAATTTAAATGTCTAAGTACAAGATGTGATTCAAATGAAAATGTCTCCTTTGGTATATATAGGAGACTAGGATTTTAATGGCCTAAAGCCAACATAAATAAAATAACATTACTTAATCTAATATCACATAACCAATGGCCCAGTGCCGACATAAATAATATTACTAATCTAATATGCCCTCCACTATGGTAATGAGCCAATATTAGGGCTTAACATGCCCTCCCTTTGAGACAAGTGTTATCCGAAACGCTTGAGTAACTCATGTCAGATGTTATCCTACCTCTCCCAAGTGGAATCTTCACCTGGTAGTTTTCCTCCATTTAATGAGAGATAATTAAATGGGATTCATTCCTCGCTTTCATGCAATTCTTGAAGTCAAGATGGCTTCGTGTCTAAATATCATTTTTCCTTCCTGCCAAGTTCAAAATATAGTTTGAACTGATCTTGTCGCCTATAACTTTCTTTTTAAGCATGAAACATGGAAAACTCAGTGTACTCGTGAAGATGTAGGCCGCTACAATTTTTACGCCATAGTACCAATATTTTGCAAAACATTATAAGGGCTATAGTACTTGGTGATAATTTATTATCCTTCTTGGCTTGCTTTGAGGGACATCTCAGTTGTATGGTTGTAGTCTTAAAAAATAAACAATCCCCTACTTCAAAACTTTTTTTTTTTTTTTTTTTTTTTTTTTTTTTTTTGTTTTATGTGATTTTGTGCCATGGTCGTGTTGTCCTTTAAGATCGAGAACTTGTTGTTGATTCTCAATGTGATCTTCCAACGCTTGAAACTTTAGATTTTTCTTTAAGAGAAGAAGCGATGGAAGGAGGGTGGTATCCATAAAGTGCCATAAATGGTGTCATTTTACGTAAAGGTGAAAGGAAGTGTTATACCCACCATTCTCGCCATGGGTAACCATTTGAACCATTGTGCTTGTTTATCGAGACAAAGCAACGGAAGGTATCCTTCTAGACATTTGTTCACTATCCGGTTTGTCCATCAAATTGAGTATGATAGGATGAGCTAGCAGTCAATTCGAGTACCCAAACAAGAAAATAATTTCGTCTGAAAAAGTGTCCAGCGTTGAAGATGGGATCTCTATCACTTACAATAATCTTTGGGCTGCTATGTAGCTCTTGAACTGTCTCCACGAATGCGATGGAAACTCCATCTAGCTTTGAAGGTGAGAGTGCACAAAGCGACTTTGGTCACCCATCAACAATCACCATGATGAGACACTTTCCTTCTGACTTCGGTAAACCCTGATGAAATCCATGAAACCTCCTCCCTAATTTGGGATGGATAATGGTTGTAAAAGACCCGGTCTTAATTGTTTCAATTTATTTTGTTGGTAAACCAAACATTTTGCCACAAACCTTTGTACATCAGCTTTAAGGCCATCCCAAAAATCCTTCTTAACTCTATGACAAGTTTTCAAAAATCCCCGAAATTCTACCGAGAGAGGTGTACTGCTCCAATAACACCTTTGTTTGAGTTGTTCTACATAAATATAAGCCATCTTTGTACCATAGTGAATCATTTTTCCATGGGTATCCGATGCACCGTAATCCCACTGCAATCTTCAATGAGAGTCCACACTTTTCGGCATTCTTCCATTCATCCTTGTTTCTATTATCCAATCGGCTTGGCTGATCGAGATAGCACAGAGAAAGGCCCTCAACATCTTCATCCTTTCGTGAGAGTGCAACTTTACAACATTTTTCTTCCCTTTTATAGACGATTTCAAAAATCATAACCCAAGATTCATACCCATTTTTTGTTGTTCTTTCCAAGATAGTCTTGTTCCAAGAAGTATTTAAGACTATCATGATCCTGCTTTTGACCTTGAAGTGCCTACCTATTAGGTAAGGACGCCATTTCTTCAATGCATGTAGTATTGCTTTCATCATTTTCTTCTCATAATGGGTTTGTGTAAGTCTCTTCCCCTGAGTGGTCGACTTTTCAAAAGCCAAAATTCTCCTTCTTGCATTAGGACAAGACCAATTCCATTTCCGGAGGCATGCCATTCCACAATAAAGGTTTTGTGAAGTCTCGAGTGGTCAAGACAGAAGTCGACACATCAGCTTTTGGGTTCAAAGCTTTAGAAGGCCTCCTCGGAGTCCTTGAAAATGCATCCCTCTTAGTTGGTGTCGTTAAAGGTACGCTATTCTTCCATAGTTTCAAAAACTTCTTATGTAGTAACCTGACAAACCCAAAATCCTCTAAGATTTTAATGTTTTTGGAATCGTCAAGTCCATCATGGCCTTTAATCTTGTATATTCTACCTTGACACCTCTATGAGATACAATATGACCCAAATACTTCACCTTTACTCCAAAGAAACATTTGGATGGTTTCCATAGTTGTTGATCCTTTAGTAGTTAGAAAATCTTTTGTCAACATTGCTGCATTATCCTCCCAGACTTCATATAGGATTAGTATATCATCAAAAAATACTAACACAAATTTTCGAAGGAAGGCTTTGAAAATGGAATTCATCAACCCTTGGAATGGAAGGTGCATTTGTAAGGTACAAAAGGCATGACCAAAAATTCATAATGGCCCCTCTCATGAGTTCGGAATGTCGCTTTTGGGATATCTTCTTCATTCTCGATTGATGATACCCTTAACGGAGATCCAATTTTTGTGAAATAGATTGCTCCATGTAGTTCATCTAACAATTCATCAATCATGGAATGGGAAACTTATCTTACAGGATCTGCTGAGCTCCTCTATAACTGGAAACATAATGGCTTTCTTCAATACCATTACCATCGGTGCGTGAGTAAGAAATTTTGGCTTAGGTCTAATGATGCTACCACCATTTCTTCCAACCATGCCAATTTCACTCTTCGGGCATGGTAATCAGATGTCCCGATGTTAGAGGAACACCCGGACCAGGAATTTCATGATCATGATTTCTGAATATGGGAGACCTTTGGGAATATCTTCAAATACTTGAATGCTTTATCAATGATCCCATCTTGAGGAATAGATAACTTAGATGTTTGAACATCTAGTGAGAATATTTCTTGCACAATGCCTTGATGCCCCTTCTTCACAATTTTGTCATGCCATTAGAGCTTACCACCCTACCGGGCTTCCCTGTGATACCCTCTCAACCAATTCTTTCCTTCCAATAAAAATTTCATGAAAAGTTCTGAAAATTAAAAGCCACCGCTCCTAATGATTGTAAACTATTGATTCCCAGTGTACAACATCCCATTCACCCATGGGTATAGAAATCATTGATCATGAAATTCACCTAACTAGATGTTCAAACATATAAGATTGATCTTATTGCATTTTCCTGACTGAATTATAGTTCCCTCCATCCAGAACCATTACTTGTCCTCATACTGGATATACTAAGCAATTGAGATCTTTGGCACATAATTTACAAAGGAATGAAATTATGAGTACCTGCTTTTAATCAATTAGGACTATTACCTTTTTTCTTTTGATGTATCCTCCCTGACTCTGAGGGTTTGAGGAGTGCTAATTCCACCAATGCATTACACGATATAGAGGGAGTCAACTCTTCAGACAAAATTGCTTCTACATTTTCATCTTGAGATGGTTATTCTGTTCTGTTCTTCTCTCCTCTTCACAATCTATGTAGAATAATTTCTTCTCACCACACTATGTCCCTTTACCAGACTTGTCACAATTAAAGACATAAACCTTTCTTCCTCCAATTGTTGAGGTGTCAACCTTGTAGGCTGATGTGTTTTAGGAGGAGGAGCATTGTTCTCTATAGATGTTAGGATAGGTCCTTCTAGAAGCAGCTATAGCCATATTTTTACCTTTCAACATTCTCACACCTTAAATGCATCTTCCAATGATTTGGGTTCCCAAAGGTTACTCCCCATGTTGATAGTTATCCTTTAAAGTTCCTATGAAGCATCAATCAAGTGCCTGACTGGAATATCGGTTACCTTTTATATTCAACCTTGGAAGTTCTCTTTCTGTGCTCGTGTACTGGGTAAACTTTGCTTGAGATTTATCAATTGGCTAAAGAAGGTATTGCTCCTTGTATCCTCATAGTGTGCTATCATTTCTTCCATGAAAATTGTCCTAAGTGACGCAAGTGATTTGTATGAACAAAGCCATCGATACCAAACAAATTGATTGTGGGTTCTAAATATAAAGAAGCAATTGTGACTCTTTGTGTGTGTGTGTGTGGTACATTATGGAGATCAAAGAATTGCTCCATTTGAAGTATCCATGATTGGGTCCCTTTCCATCAAACTTCCTATATCAATCTTGTAAACGTATATCTCAAACCAAAGTTGATTTCCATTCTGATTCTAATCTTCTTGTGTCCCTACTGAATTTCATGGATGAATTTTCACTTTTGGGTATCCTCTCTCATACGAAATTGTTTATTACTTCCATGATCTTAGCTTCCATTGAATCCATCTTAGTATCCCAACTTAGCTCCATTGAATCAATCAAATTAGTTTCCATTGAATGCATCTTAGCTTCCATTGTCCTCATCTCTAGAAGTTCATCTCTTTGCTATCGGGTTTCTTTGTAAATCATCATGTCCCACGATTTCTTCACCTTCATCAAGAGTCCAATTAGATTCTCTGGAGGCTTATTTGGCAGGTCCCTTGGGTGCAGGCTGTTGGCCAATATCACTTTGAGTCTTGATTTTGAGGTGGTTCTCTTAGACAATATTTATTCTGTTATATCTCCCGCGTTCGCCCTTATAGGTATGAAACTTTCCTTTAGGTAGTTCTCTCTGATATTTCTTCTCTACAAATGCCACAGTCTGATCCAAATTGATGTGCCAAGTGGAATTTACTTCAACTTCCTCACAACTTTACGATTTTTTACCTTCAGAGATCGCACTTGTATAGAATGCCCTGCAACAGCCACTGATATCAAATTCTGAACCTGCACCCAAACTACTGCATGCACTGTCCAAGATCCAATGCAATCAGTCCCACCAAATTTGGATTCTCCTGAAGAAGAAGGATAGTTTCCACTGAACACCTCTCGGTGAGACTAGTCAATGGGATTAGTCAGATACCCTATCTTACAATAAGGTATCTATAAATTTATGATGACCTGGAATATGCACTTTTTTACCAAAGATATAAACTAATTTCTGTAACCTGGCCCCGGAGTTCTGTGGTCTGAAACGTTACAGAAAAATGTTTCTATAGCTAAAATGATTCAATACGACTCCATTTCAGATGATTCCATAACCCTATATATATTGTGCATGTGTTGTATCTCCGAAGTATAAGGCCTCAGAGCTGAATTTTTAAACCAACGACCTTTGATCCGCCTACTAAAAACCTCCTTGCCGCCTCCCTTCCTTCTGGAAACATTGTATAAAAAAAGCTATAGTGAAAATCACCATGGTCTCAGATGTAGCAGCGAACCCCAAGACCTTGAGAGCTCTATACCATGTTAAGAACCAAACATCAATATAGCATAGAAAAACTCAAGAAAGTACTCAACGCCTTGAAAAGAGATAATATCAGATAATAAGCTCTTCAGAGGGGGCAACCTCCTTCTACCCCAATTAAATGTTCAAGTAATAAGATGATTCAAAATGAAAATGTCTCCTTTGGTATATATAGGGAGACTAGGAGGTTTTAATGGCCTGTGTGCCGACATAAATAAAATAACATTACTAATCTAAATCACAACCAATGGCCCAAAAGCCCACATAAATAAAAATAACATTACTAAACTAATATTCTGCCAAGGGTAATGAGCCAATATTAGGGCTTTAACATGGGTGGTATTGGACACTTTACCCTCAATGATGCATATTTCACTAAGTGTTTCTTGAGTTTGATATTGTGACCGAATGATTCGCTTCTTAGTTAGCATTAATTTCTTAAGGTTCTTTGTATCTTCTCCCATCCTGTTTGTGAAATATGTTTGAATGACTATACGAGTTTGAATTTATAGTGTATACATAATGTGCTTGGTGTATGAATGTGTGAAATATAATTGAGGGAAACAATCATAACATCGATAAGCACTATGTGAGATTAATTAATCTAACAAATACTAAATACATCACATATTTACCATCATCCAGAGAAATCAAATATCCTAGCTCATAATCAATCTCAAAAAACCAATCTCTAGAACAATGATGATATATTGAGATATAATCACACCTGTTGAAAACCATCAATAGTTGAAGATCACCATTAATATGATATGAAACTATAAAATTATTGTTAATGCAAATAATAAAAATACAATGCAAACTTTAAGCGGAGGCATAAAACTTATACCTCATAATGCTTCTCGGAGATGGACTTTAACTAACTCACATCATGAGACAATTTTTTCATGTGCTTAATAGTAGAATTCACAAAGTAGACATGGAAATACTTTTAATGCCCGAAAACCACTAAATTGGGAAAATGAAAGGCTAAAATCCAGAGTAGGCTAATATGATATGAAACTATAAAATCCAGAGTAGGATAACTCGGGAGAAAATATTCCCTCCCAAGTGTCCTTACTCCTATAGGTAGCTTTCTAGCGACTCGTCGTTTTAGTATTCCCAGCGGTTGGAGTTGTCCTATCTCCAACAATCTCAACGTTCGCACTTCTGACATCTCTATGTTTTCACCTTGCTCTGACACATAATTCCTCTCCCACACCATTTTCCATTTCCTCTGTACTTCTTTTCCATTAGGCCATGCCATGCACCCATGGATATCCATCCATGCATATGACATGAAATTTGAATTTAGGCGGGCTTTAAATTTAAATCGAGAGGCGGGCTTGAAATTTGAAAATGAATTTAGTAAACACATATGTTTAATGAATATTTGTCCTAAGAGAAAACATGCTTGGTGATACAACCCTCACCTCAGGGATTCTCATTGCAGAGGAACACGAGGGTTATTTTAAATCTAAGCAGTTTGTGCTTGGCCATCCAACCCTCGCCCTGGCGATTCTTAGTGCAGAGAACGATCTGATGTTGTCATGTATTTGTTTGAAATTTTGGACAGAAATAGCCTTATAAGCCCAGATGAACATGACGAGGCTAACCCTGAGAAAGTCCACAACATTGTAGAGCTGAATAGTGTGGACTTTGCTTATCTAGCGCGTCCAAATGCCATGATTCTGAGAAATTTCTTCCTTAAAATCAATGCAGGGAGCAGCATGGCACTAGTTGGAAAGAACGGGTGTCGTAAGTCCACCATCATTGGACTAATAGAGAGATTCTATGATCTGCTCAAAGGAATGATACTTGTATATGGCCAATACATAAGGAGATTCAATTTGCGGTGTTTGAGAGAAGACATAGGTCTTGTAGGGTATGAGCCCACTTTGTTTGTTCACTAGCAAATTTGGGTCATTTTGTGATGGCTAGTTTGACGCTCTTGCGACGTTATTTGGTGGATATTGCGATGAATCTTGAGTCTCTAAAACGTCGTTTCATGGAACGTGGCAATTTTGACGAACTTGAATTTACGTCGCAAGCACGATGACACTAGGGAACTTCTCACAATTGCAACAAAAAAAGAAATATCGTCGCCAATACGACAATATAGGCAAACTAAGTGAAACCAATTGTTCGTCACCCTTGTGATGACCATTGCGACAACAATTTATGTTGTCTATATAGTAGATTCGTCGCAGGATTTTTTATCATCGTCGAAATTGCGACGACAACTTTTCTTGATTTATATAGCAAATTTGTCGCAGGAATTTTTATTGTCGTCGACATTGCGATGACAACATTTATTTGTTTTTAAAGGTCGTCGCACGTGCGATGACAACTTTTTTTTTGTTTATATATCGAATTCATCGCAGGAACGACAACATTTCTTTGTTTATATAGCAAATGTGTCGCAGGAATTTTATAGTCATCTCACTTGCGACGACAACATTTCTTTGTTTATATAGCAAATGCGTCGCAAGAATTTTATGGTCGTCTCACTTCCGATGACAACATTTATTTGTTTATATAGCAAATGCGTCACAAGTATATTATTGTTGTCGAAAGCGAGATGAAAAATATTTATTTAAAAAAAAATTAAAAAATTATTTTAGGTGGCAATATTAATAAATATCAATAGAAAACATTGACATTATTTATTATTTATATTAATAACTTATTTTTCATGGGGACATGGTGTTTTTTCAAACAACCAAGAAAAAGCTTATGCACTTTGGAAAGGATTGAAAATTTCTAAAGGTTCATGTGCTCAATCATTGGTTGTAGTGAGAGATTCAAATACAATCATTAACCATATGGAATTCATTGTGCGCTAAAATAATCTCATTCAACTTCAAGGTTGTTTTCAAGGAAACTAAGTGAACGAGAGCAATTTTCAAGATGGTTTGTTAGCAATGACATATGCAAGTTATGTTTTATTTGTTTCAATATTTTAAATTCACCTAGTTATTTCTAGACCTAAAGTGTTATTAAATCTTCCATAAATAAATGTGGGTCTATTCCAAAGGTCATGCAATCTACGAAACATAAAGTATTGAATCCATATGTATGTTGAAACTTAAAATTTTATTAAATTCAATTAAGAGACGTGTCAATCCCATGAAACCATGACAAATCCTACAACATGATATGTCAAGGATGATCAACTCAACTGGCACAAAATTTATATGAAATCCATTTAAACTTCACTTCAAATCTAGAAGCCAACACTTAGATATATTTTGATGAAAAAAAGAGTGACATATATTTTTAATCCATATGTGAAAGAATGTCATGTGTCATCTTTTGAAGGTAGCACTTGTCTCCTTAACTCTAAATTGATGACATCATAAATGATATGTGGCAACCTATGATTGGTTCATGCCTCAACAAGATGACTTGATAACATCACCATGATGACGTGGATATATATGAACCTGTTGTGCATTACTCTCTATTAATTGCATGTTTCTAACTAATTTATACAATGTTGATGTCACTATACTATATGGTAGGATATACTAATCCTACCATCAGTTATATAATGTCAAGAGAAGAGGTGCTCTCATGAGGTGTATTATGAAAAAATACCCCTTTATTACAGCTATTGTCATGTTGTTCATCACACTTTATGTGATTTCCATAGAATGGCCATCACATACAAGAACATGATGTTTATCTAGAGCTCAATTGGTTCCATTATATTTGAGAATGGAGTTTAGTGGGTGTAATGTGCATATGAATCTATGTCTAGGCCTAGAGGGTAACTTCCAATATGCAAAATTATGAATATGCAAAATTACTATTATTCCCAGTCATAAAAAAATTGTGTTATGCATGCTATGTGTCATTTTTTTTTCGATTTTGAATTTAAGTATACAAGGAAATGAAGGAAAATTTCATGAGCAAGAGAAGAAAATGATTTATACCTTTTCAGAAATGTGTTTTGGATTGTGCAAGTGACCACCCTTCAAACCTGCATTTTTCAAAGACATTAAAAGGTTAAATGACTGAATAATAGCTAAACATCTATGAGGAAATAACCATGTACAAGTGCAAAGGAAGGCTACTAAGTGGGCTTGAAACAAGAGAACTCTAAGATCACACATACACAATACATAAGATAAGACACCATGTAAAACCCAAGTGCACCACTATCTAAGGGAGTTTTAGCCTTTGGAATACATTGTGCAAGAAGATTAGATATGAAGTCTACCTAATAAAATATCATTTCATGCTTGAGCATTCCATGCATAATCAAAATCCATCTTAACCATATGTATCTAGTGCATCGTCTACCATACAAGAGGTTCAAGAGAATTGCTAAGGCTTGAAGTTATCATAAGAATGGAGGGAGGGCATGAAGCCTAAGGAAATGGCTGGATGATACAGAGATCACTATAGTTTAAAATTTCTTAAATATTTATAACCTACAAGGTTACATATAAAATAAATAATGTAATATAGAAGATGCAATACTCAAAGAAAATGTGTCTAAACTGAAATATGTGCTCGGGTGGTACACCAACTATTTGATAATACTTATTTCAATAGGTCAATGACAATGTAAGTTTTTGATGTAAGAGTTTCACATGGTGTATTTTACAAATACAAAACACAATCCTAAGACTCTAACACAACTCTAATGAGCTTCTGTAATGAACCCCAAATTTTCCTAGTATAAAAAAATTTGATAGGTGGATTAATACTTCTTTACTTTGCTATACTTAATCATATAAAACTATAATCGTTTCTATCGGAACATGAAGCCTACTTAAACATAGTTACAAGCGAATTTTCACTTATCGAACTAATCCGGTACCTATCATATCAATTTGTTCTAACATATTAGAGTTTAAAACTACTCAGAAGAGAAGTGAAATCTGATTGTTTTACAAGTCCATAGTAATTTTATCCTAACAGGCCTCTTCCTTTGTAACGGAAAAAGTAATTGTCAAAAACTTTATCTTTTATACAGGCCTTAATACTTCCTACTAAATCCAACATGTGGGTACATAACTAGTCCCATACCATAAGTTCCCTTAACCAAACTCTTATCACCCATGTATCGATTAGATTTGGAGTTGTAGTTGGGTCCATACACCCCTTACCCCATGTCTATGAAGATATATAAGTACAGTCTAATATATTTATAACCATACTAGGAAGAAAATTTTTCCTTGCACTTATAATATATAAGTCGTTATATATTTGCTCGAAGTAAATAACAATACACCCATATATCAGGTTGTATATGTATCTACTTATACCACTTTTCCCTTACTGTATGCGCATTCAAATAATATTCATACGTTGGTCATGTTGGTCAGGTCCTCAGTACTTTAATTATGTTAGTTATACGACTCAGTTCATCTTAGATGTAAGAGAAGGGGTTGTTCTTGTGTGTCAGTTTCAAATGTTTAAGGGGGGTGGTGCTTAGCTTCATGGCAACTTAAATTGACCCCTTAAAAAATATCAACCATTCTTCATGCAAATCAGCCAACTACTTTCTTTCCTCTATTTACACTTACCAAGTCCTCTATCAATGGTGATTAAAGGATTTTATCTAAAACCTAAACTCAAGGGAGATGGATATATTTAAATCCATACACAATAGGCTATTTGTAATATATATTTTTATATCTATACTTACCATAGTCTATCCTTCCGACTTAAACAAACGTGTTGTAATATGTATATACACCATCATAAATTACGCTTCCGTTCTCGCAAGTAAGGCATACTATGGAAAGGGTAACAACGTATGAACAACCTTAAATTCTAAAGTGACAAATCAATTCCCTTGGTATAGGTAGCAGATACTTAAAGGACGAAATAATATATATACGTATGACAGAGATAAGGCTTAACTTAAATGAGTCGATGGATGGAAACATGTTACCTACTCTTGGTTATTTACCATACCGCCTAGAATTAGCCCTCAATCCGACCCCTAACTCAAGGTTGACGTGTCCAAGATGAGGCGTTGAAGCCCAACTACAATTTGGATCAAAAGAATTGACATTCAACTAGAGTTGAAAAAGAAATAATGTTACAATTGTCTTGGGTAGAGATAAATACGATTGTCATCGCATAAAATCCCTGCCACCAACATTCATGGCGTCTATAACTCGACCCCCTTGGGGCCAACGTTTGCATTAAAAGACCCAATTGAAATCTTTCCACATTATCCTGATCACGTGGGCAATGTACAACACTTCACTAACCCACTAAGCTTTCTCTACAGAGATTTTTTTTCCAAATCTATTGCTTCACCCGCCTTTTTGGCTTTGTATAATTTTTTTCTCTTTGGTTGTGGTGATAACCCTATGTCTCAGTTTTTCTCACAATAATATGATTAACATCTTCCCACAATCGTGTTCTCTCTGGTAGGGGAAATCATGGAGGACCGTATCCACCGAATACAACTACCAGCTTGGTAAGAATCCTTTGATCATTTAAATAAATCCTTGATTCGTTTAAGACAAATCTCACAGTAAATTATTCTTCGTGACTGGTTATCTTCCATGGATCGGGTATAGTGTTTTGGTAACAGTGTTCCATCTAGAGCCATCTTAGGGTTTATTTGGTTTAAATCTAGCTTTTGCATCGTTTCTTTAGGACTCTGTATTATGAAAACTCTTGTGTTTTATTAGTTGCTTACCTGAATTCCTCATAATTTTATGGTTCTGGTAAAATATCATTAGTTCTATCCTTGAACCCGAAAGTTTCTTGGTGACCTCGGCCAAGATTTGTATTAAATGATGGTTTGACTAGGGCAAAAGCCTTGTGGTTACATTGTTCCCTATCCATTCGAAAATGGGTTTCCACTGGTGTGAGGAAGGTCTTCGCGCATTTTAGTGTAGTTCAGGTATACCTGTATTGGTGACTCTGTAAGCAACTTAAAGAAGTCTTTGGTATGTCAGTTGTTTTTTTTTTTTTCTCTCTCTGTTGAAGTCTTACTCTTAGAAGCCAAAATTATCTTATTGCATGAGTATGCCAATACGTTCGGTCTTTGCTACGGTTCCCATGTCCAAACAAAAGTATAGTAAAGAAAATTAAGGAGTGCGTGAGACAAAAACTCCATTACACAGTGAGTCCTAAATCCCTAGCATGACTATTTGCATTTGTCTCTTCCCGAGTTGTGATAATACCCCTGAAATGTTTCGTGCTTATTTTCCCTATTCTGTTAAGCGGTTGTAACGGTATGAACCCCATTTATGTTTCTCATGGTTTAGTTTTCTTCAACGGGGTCTGGTTAAAAGCTAGAAAGAAATCGTAAACTTAATCTATAGTCAAGTGTATATATTTCGTTATTTTGTTTGTTTACTGTATGATTGTTTTCTTTATGCCTGTTTACTAAAAGTTTGGTTTCCAACACTAATGATGGGCCCTTTTTACTGTGAGGGTACCCATCAGGCAGCCCTTGTTTCTTCCACCCTTTTTGGGTTTGTGGATGGTGTTCATGAATGCACAGCGAAAGGCAACCTGTCCATAGACCGAGTTAAGTACAACCCGAACTTTCCTATATTTGTTTCATTTAAATCTAATTTGTTTCAGTAAATTAGTTTTATGTTCCATGTAAGAATTTTTGTAACTCTTCGATAAAATACTAATGGAGAACTTTCTCGATTGCCTTGTAGGGTTAGTGCATCTGAAAGCTTGGGATTCTGGACATCCCCTCATGCAAAAGGTACTCGGGTTCCTTTTCAGTAATCTCATGGATATCATCCTAGGTTCTAACAATGAAGACCAAGGTTCCAAATTTTTGGTCTATCATTATGGAATAAAGTTCCATTATGATTTTTGTAGTAGCTCTTTAATAAGTAATTCCAATTTTTGTTACGACCTTTCACTATTGGAAGACTAAGACGTAGTACTTGCATAAGGTTATGTGCACCTTTATTTTCTGATCTGATCTAGGATATGTAATAATTATGAACTCGGGAGTCACACAATTCTTCTTCTATCTACTTGTAATGAAGCAATGATTATTAATGATTTATTCTAGGCTGGTCATTACTTTGGTCTCCTTTTTACTAATTTTGTTTATAAGTGTAGTGCATATTGTTGAGAAAAGAAAACAGACTCTCGTTGTGATTGAGGCAACATTTGGCTGAACATAAATCTTTTTTTGTTCATCATCAGAATTTGATTCACATGAAGTAGGATTTTTAGATGGATTTGTGTTACTTATACAGACAACTATGTACCTACACACACACACACACACACACACACACACACACACATATATATAGTAGCTTCCTATTTTGTATACTCATTCTATCTGCAACTTCATCTGCATAGTTTATTCTGCAAGAATGTTTGGAACAGATTGTATATTTTAATTTATAATACCTACACACACACACACACACACACACACACACACACACACACACACACACACACACATATATATATATATATTAGTCAAGACTACAGTAGGTACTCAATGCATGAGTCCAAAAAGCTTTTGTACAAGATGATTTTTTTTCCTTGTTGCATGAACAACCCATTTATTCAATCCATGGCAATCATATATGTATTATAATTCTAAAAAATCTCGCACTTTACTCCCAGAGTTATTCCCACTCAATGATTCCAAAAGAGTTCTAAGGAATTACACTATCTATTACTTCTTTTCAACAGTATACTAATAATTAATAGAACCATCTGCCCCAAAATAAGGAATGGCCCATAGGAATGTGTCTGATCACATATGTATGTATTTGATTTCCAGATTTATTTCAGACTTACTTCAACGTTCACACAGTCCATAATTCACTGTACAAAGAGAATATCTAATTATATAAAAATCACACAACTGGTAGGAAATTCTAGCTCAGCCAATGAAATGTCTTTTGATTTAGCACATATATCTTTCCTGATATTTTTGTGTTTAAATTCATTTCCAGCCAAGATATACTGAAGGTTCTTTTCTTGATGTCTAAAAACTGAAGAGATTTATCCTACAACTAATCCTTTCACAGAATTTAAAAAAACAACGCAATTCATCCAGATTAAACATATGCATCCTATCTCTAGAGAAAACATAACATACTATCAGTCAAAAATTTAAATAGCATTTGTCCATAGGAAAGAGTAGATAGCCTATGTGAAATGGTTTGTTGAACAACAAATGGAACAACCACGTTCCTCCCAACCTTAGAACAGGGTAACCAAATCACTTGTCATGTTCACCACCTAGCCTAACCATGAATCCATGAGGGCTAACTCGAAACTCCTCCTCAGTAAATGCCTTTCTGTTACAACTGTCTTCTCCTTGCCTCACACTCAACAAGTAGTGTTCATAACAGCAAAAGGTAATTCCCCTTCCCATCATACTTGGCAGTGTCCTGCCTCCTCTCATATGCTATATATGCTAAGTCATTTCTGCCTAGGTCTTTTTCCCCTTTGGGAATTTTCGCATCTTTCCAAATCCCTGATTTTCAGGGGTTGCCAATGGCCAAATTATAGATTTTCCACTTGTAACAATCGGCCCTGAGGTAGTTCCAACATGTTCCCCACTCATGGAGTCATGGTCAGTTGATTTCAACATGGTTGTTCCATTTGTCCTCCAGTAATAAATATAAAATATTGTATTTCATATAAGTGTCATAGTCAAATATTTAGTTGAGTCAAATCAGATCTATGTCCAACAATCATAATCATTAATTACATTTAACCAAAATTGGAATTGCCATAAATGGCAAAAAAATTCCAATTTCGAATTTACCAGAAACAGAAATAATTTTCCTAAGAAATTTCGCATTCAAAAGTAATTTATTTTGGGGATGTTACATCCTTTCCCCCTTCAACAAAACATTGTTCTCAGTGTTCATTCCTTTCTTGGAAAAGGATTGGATGAGATTTCTACAAATCTCCCTCCAACTCCCAAGTGGCCTCCCCGGGGCTAAAGTGATTCTATTGCACTTTACCTGGGCGACGACTTTTGTCCCGAATTATTGTTTCTCTCCAGTCCAAAATGCGGAGAGGTTCCTCTTGGAACTCGCCTTTTGGTTTCATCTGCACCAAATTCCAATTGATCATATGAGTTGGGTTATGAGCATAATTATTTAACAAAGAACATGAAATACATTTTGAAATTTTAGATTAGCAGGACGTGGAAGTTGATATGTCATGGGTCCAATTTGAGCTAAGATATCGAAGGACCCAAAAAATTGGGTGCCAACTTGGCACAGTTCCCTAGCTTTAGCGTACTTATTCTAGTCTTGACTTTTGAAATAGACATGATCTCTCATCTTAGCTGAACTTGGTGACCATTGTTGTATGAAAATTCCACCACGTGTAGGGAGTCTTCCCACTTGCTTGGTTTGTTCTCGCGTACATGTGTATGATTTGGTTTGTTCGTTCAGTTTTCCCACCCGTTTGTGGCTGATAACTTGCGTAAGTTTATCGATTACCACCATAATAGAATCATTTTGTTTCTGATTTTTTTGGCCAACCTGTAATAAAGTCCGACGATGTAGTCTCCCATTTCCATTTTGGTACTGGTAAGGTCTGTAATAGGCTGGTTGGATGCTGGTGTTCGTCTTTTACCTGCTGAAAATCTTGACACTTATCTAAGTAGTCTGTTTTTCTTCCCTTCCTATTAGGCAAACAAAATAATTTCCTAAGTGTTGTTACCATTTTCTGGTACCCTAGCTCACCAGGATATGGTTTCTTATGCACTTCATCAAAACTGTTAATTTTAATTATGTCAAATCTAGTAAGTAAAGTCTCTTTTTTTTTAAATCGTAGTAGACCATTTTTGTCAATACTCAGATCTATTTTGTATGAGTTTCCTGTAGTGTTTTGTAATTTTGCCACTGCTTGAGTGTGATTTTTGTCGTTATTGCTTGCAGTATTTATCCTCTGTTCAAGATCTCTTTCTTCCCTGTTGATGTTTATTTCAAACAACCCAATAACTCTTCTGCTCAAAGCGTCAACTACTTTATTTTCCTTTCCATTGGTATGTATTACCTCAAAGTCAAATTTGTAGTGTCCATATCTGGTTCAAAAAGTTGTTTTTCTTATGTCCTTATCTTTTATCCTAACTTGGTGATACTCAGATCGTAAATCCAACTTCGAAAGATCTTTGCCCCACCTACTTGATCAAACAGATTTTTTACCTGAGGTAAGGGGTACTTGTTATTAATAGTCATTTTGTTTGATTGTTCATAATCAATACAAAGTCTTAGAATGTCGTCTTTCTTTTCACAAAGAGGGCTGGTGTTCCTCATGGTGAAACATTGGGTCTAATATAGTCTTTTTCCAATAATTCCTGTAGTTGATATTTTTTTTGTGTGTTATGTCGATTATGACAATTCATTAGGTAAGGTTCTTTAGAGATAGGGGTTGAACCAGGTAGTGGTCGATAGAACAATCTATCTCCCTTCTAGGGGGGTAATTCATGTATTTCATTAAAAACACGTCTCTAAAATCACGTGGGACACCAAGGTCCTCCAAATTGGGTTTATCTTCTTTTTCTAACAGGTTTGTTACTTGATTGTCGTAAACTTGACAACCCTTTCTCATGCATTTACTTGAATTGCATTGCTGAAACTTGTTTAACTGATATTTTTTTTTGTATAGCTTGGGTTTTCCTAGTCGTGTCTTTTTCGTCTTTATACTTAAGTGTCTTGTGCATAAACATCTAGTGCTTCTTTGTTCCTTTCTAATCAATCCATTCCGAAAATCACATCATAAGATCCTAGTAGTAGAATGTTTAGATTTGTTCTTATGTCTTGACCATCTAAGGTGAACTCATAATAAAAAATAAAGTCAACCACTTTTCTTTTTGTTCCTTTTGCTAGTTGTACCAGACATGATTTTGCATGTCCCATTTTCTTAAGTTTATTTGACCCTACCACAATAGGAGTGATATAACTTAACATAACTCTAGGATCAATTAAAACATAAATTCGAGTGTTATTGATTTTACCTTCAATTTCCACCACAGGGAACTGATGGTTAGCTTGCCAACTATCCTAAATTTACCGTCTCCTTGTGTTTTTGGATTGTTGGAGTGAAAGTCTTTCCTTGGAAGGATTTTTGCTACGTTCCGATAAGGATTTGGCTGGTATCCACTCTTTCGTTGGTTCATTTGGTCTTGTTTCTTGTCTTTTCAATCCTTGGGGAATTCTATCTGTTGTCCGTATTGGTTGTAACACATACGGGCTTCACTCAAGGACTTGGGATTACCAAATTCAATTTTGTCCTTGTAGGACTGTGGTAAGCAGCTTAGGAACCGCTGAATTTTCACTTTATCCTCCCGAATACAAGGTACAAATCTTGGTAATTCCAGGAATTTGTTTATCATATCTTCCATAGCCATTTGACCCAGTCGTAACTCATAAAATTATTTCATTTTTTATTTATTTATTTATTTTTATTTATGTTTTGTTTGTATCTTCAGATGAGCTATCCCGTCTTTCTGCTTCAGGACCAGAATTCTTGGAGTCCCTTTTACTGACCTCTTCTTCCTGGTTATTTTCCTTTGGGGGTTTCTTTATCACTATACTTCACAAAAAGACTTCATTTATTTCCTTCTGTTCTTGTTGTGTCTTCTTCAGTTTTCTCATTGTCTGATTTGAGAACCTGCAACTCAAAAATGACATTCCTCATTTTTTCCAGAACTTCAGTAAGTGGACTTTTGTCACTATTCTATCTTGGATATTCAGGAGGTCTTTGTTCAATATTCTCATCTAATATGATTTCTACGTCATCTTGTGCTACCATGATTAATACAAAACAGAAAAGAATTTTTTGTTCGTAACAGTCAAGGTTTGTTAGTTTTATTTAGATAGAAATATGTGTTGACCAATCAATTTGGCCCTGTTCAAGGTCCAAGTGTTGTAACCTTTTCTCTGATACCATATGTAATGAACCCCAAATTTTCCTAGTATAAAAGAAATTGATAGGTGCATTAATACTTTTTTACTCCGCTATACTTAATCAAATAAAACTGTAATCGTTGCTATTGAAACACAAAGCCTAATTAAACGTAGTTACAAGAGACTTTCTGCTTATTGAACTAATCTAGTACCTGTCATATCAATTTGTTCTAACATATTAGAGTTTAAAACTAATCAGAGGAGAAGTGAAATCTTATTGTTTCACAAGTCCATAGTAATTTTATCCTAACATGCTTCTTCCTTTGTAACGGAAAAAGTAATTGTCAAAAATTTTATCTTTTATACAGGCCTTAATACTTCCCACTAAATCCAACATGTGGGTACATAACTAGTCCCATACCATAAGTTCCCTTAACCAAACTCTTATCACCCATGTATCGATTAGAGTTGGAGTTGTTGTTGGGTCCATACAACCCTTACCCTATGTCTATGAAGATATATAAGTACAATCTAATATATTTATAACCATACTAGGCAACAAATTTTTCCTTGCACTTATAATATATAAGTCGTTATATATTTGCCCAAAGTAAATAACAATAAACCCATATATCAGGTTGTATATGTATCTACTTATACCACTTTTCCCTTACTGTATGCGCATTCAAATAATATTCATACGTTGGTTCTTAATACTTTAATTATATTAGTTATACAACTTAGTTCATCTTAGATGTAACAGAAGGGGTTTTTATTGCGTGTCAGTTTCAAACGTTTAAGTGGGGTGGTGCTTAGCTTCATGGAAACTTAAATCGACCCCTAAAAAAAAATCAACCATTCTTCACGCAAATCAACCAACTACTTTCTTTCCACTATTTACACTTACCAAGTCCTCTATCAATGGTGATTAGAGGATTTCATCTAAAACCTAAACTCAAGGGAGATGGATATATTTAAATCCATACACAATAGGCTATTTGTAATATATATTTTTATATCTATCCTTACCATAGTCTATCCTTCTGACTTAAACAAATGTTTTGTAATATGTATATACACCATCATAAATCACACTTTCGTTCTCCCAAGTAAGGCATACTATGGAAAGGGTAACAACGTATGAAAAACCTTAAATTTTGAAGTGACAAATCAATTTCCTTGATACAGGTAGCAGATACTTAAAGGATGAAATAATAGCTGTACATATGATAGAGATAAGGCTTAACTTAAATGTGTCGATAGATGGAAACTTGTTACCTACTCTTGGTTATTTACCATACTGCCTCGAACTAGCCCTCAATCCAACCCCTAACTCGAGGTTGACATGTTTGAGATGAGGCGTTGAAGCCCAACTATGATTTGGATCAAAGGAATTGACATGAAACTAGAGTTGAAAAAGAAACGATGTTACAATTGTCTTGGGTTGAGATAAATATGACTGTCATCGCATAAAATCCCTGCCACCAACATTCATGGCGTCTATAACTTGCCCCCCTTGGGGCCAACGTTTGCATTAAAAGACCCAATCGAAATCTTGCCACATTGTCCTAATCACGTGGGCAATGTACAACACTGGACTAACCCACTAAGCTTGCCCTACAGAGAAATGTTTTCCAAATCTATTGCTTCACCCGCCTTTTTTGCTTTGTATAATTTTTTTCTCTTTGGTTGTGGTGATAACCATTTGTCTCAGTGTTTCTCACAACAGTATGATTAACATATTTCCAGAATTGTGTTCGCTCTGGTAGGGGAAATCATGGACGAACATATCCACCGAATACAACTACCATCTTGGGAAGAATCCTTTGATCATTTAAATAAATCCCTTATTCCTTTAAGACAAAACTCACAGTAAATTATTCTTCATGACTGGTTATCTTCCACAGATCAGGTATAGTGTTTTGGTAACGGTGTTCCATCCAGAGCCATCTTAGGGTTTATTTGGTTTCAATCCAGTTTTTGCATCATTTCTTTAGGACTCTGTATTCTGCAAACTCTTGTGTTTTATTAGTTGCTTACCTGAATTCCTCGAAATTTTATGGTTCTGGTAAAATATCATTAGTTCTATCCTTGAACCTGAAATTTTCTTGGTGAACTCGACGAAGCTTTCTATCGAACGAGGGTTTGACTAGGGCAAAAGCCTTGTGGTTACATGGTTCCCTATCCATTTGAAAATGGGTTTCCACTGGTGTGAGGAAGGTCTTTGCGCCTTTCAGTGTAGTTCAGGCATACTTGTATTGGTGACTCTGTAAGCAACTTAAAGAAGTCTCTGGTCTGTCATTTTTTTTTTGTTTTTCTCTCTCTGTTGAAGTCTTACTCTTAGAAGACAAAATTATCTTATTGCATGAGTATGCCGATGCGTTCAGTCTTTGCTACAGTTCCCATGTCCAAAGAAAAGTATAGTAAAGAAAATTAAGGAGTGCGTGAGACAAAACCTTCGTTACACAGTGAGTCCAAAATTCGTGGCATGACTATTTGCATTTGTCTCTTCCCGAGTTGTGATAATACCCCTGAAATTTGTCATGCTTGTTTTCCCTATTTTGTTAAGCGGTTGTAACGGTATGAACTCCGTTTATGTTTCTCATGGTTTAGTTATATTCAACGGGGTCTGATTAAAAGCCAGAAAGAACTCGTAAACTTAATCTATAGTCAACTGTATATATTTTGTTATTTTGTTTGTTTACTATATGATTGTTTTCTTTATGCCTATTTACTAAAAGTTTGGTTTCCAACAATAATGATGGGCCCTTTTTACTGTGAGGGTACCCATCACTCGGCCCTTGTTTCTTCCACCCCCTTTGGGTTCATGGATGGTGTTCATGAATGCACAGAGAATGTTTGTGGATGTTGTTCATGAATGCACAGAGATAGGCAGCCTATCCATAGACCGAGTTAAGTACAACCCACACTTTCCTGTATTTGTTTCATTTAAATCTAACTTGTTTCAGTAAATTAGTTTTATGTTCCATGTAATAATTTATGTTACTCTTCGATAAAATACTAATGGATAACTTTATCGATTGCCTTGCAGGGTTAGTGCATCTGAAAGCTTCGAATTCTGGAAATCCCCTCGCACAAAAGGTACTCGGGTTCCGTTTCAGTAATCTGAAGGATATCATCCCAGGTTCTAACAATGAAAACCAAGGTTCCAAATTTTTGGTCTATCGTTATGGAATAAAGTTCCATTCTAATTTCTATAGTAGCTCGTTAATAAGTAATTCCAATTTTTGTTACGTCCTTTCACTGTTGGAAGACTAAAATGTAGTACTTGCGTAAGGTTATGTGTACCTTTATTTTCTGATCTGTTCTGGGATATGTAATAATTTTGAACTCGGGAGTCACACGATTCTTCTCCTATCTACTTGTAATGAAGCAATGATTAGTAATGATTTATTCCAGGTTGGTCATTACGTTGGTCTCCTTTTTACTAAGTTTGTTTATAAGTGTAGTGCATATTGTTGAGAAAATAAAACAGGCTCCCGTTGTGATTGAGGCGGCATTTGGCTGAACATAATTTTTTTTTGTTCATCACCAGAATTTGATTCACATGCAATAGGATTTTTAGATGGATCTGGGTTACGTATACAAACAACTATGTACATATATATATATATATATATATATATATAGTAGCTTCCTATTTTGTATACTCATTCTATCTGGAACTTCATCTGCATAGTTTATTCTGCAAGAATGTTTGGAACAGATTGTATACTTTAATTTATAATACCTACACATATATATATTAGTCAAGACTACAGTAGGTACTCAATGCATGTGTCAAAAAAGCGTTTGTACAATGTGATTTTTTTTCCTTACTGCATGTACAACCCATTTATTCAATCCATGGCAATCATATATGTATTATAATTCTAAAAAAAATCGCACTTTACCCCCAGAGTTATTCCCACTCAATGAGTCCAAAAGAATTGTAAGGAATTACACTATCTATTGCTTCTTTTCAACAATATACTAATAATTAATAGAACCATCTGCCCAAAAATAAGGAATGGCCCATAGAAATGTGTTTGATCACATATGTATGTATTTGATTTCTAGATTTACTTCAGAATTACTTTAGTGTTCACACAGTCTATAATTCACTATACAAACAAAATATCTAAATATATAAAAATCACACAACTGGTAGAAAATTCTAGCTTAGCCAATGAAATGTCTTTCAATTTAGCACATATATCTTTCCTGATATTTTCCCATTTAAATTCATTTCCAGCCAAGATATACAAAAGGTTATTTTCTCGATGTCTAAAAACTGAAGAGATTTATCCTACAACTAACCCTTTCACAGAATTTAACAAACAACGCAATTCATCCAGATTAAACATATGCATCCTATCTCTAGAGCAAACATATACATACTTTCAGTCAAAAATTTAAATAGCATTTTCCCATAAGAAAGAGTAGATAGCCTATCTGAAACGGTTTGTTGAACAACAAATGGAACAACCACGTTCCTCCCAACCTTAGAATAGGGCAGCCAAATCACTTGTCCTGTTCACCCCCTAGCCGGACCATGAATCCATGAGGGCTAACTCGAAACTCCTCCTCAGTAAATGCCTTTCTGTTACAACAGTCTTCTCCTTGCCTCGCACTCAACAAGTAGTGTTCATAACAGCAAGAGGTAATTCCCCTTCCCAACATACTTGGCAGCATCATGCCTCCTCTCATATGCTATATATGCTAAGTCATCTTTGCCTAGGTCTTTTTCTCCTTTGGGAATTTTCACAGCTTTCCAAATCCCTGATTTTCAGGGGCTGCCAATGGCTAAATTCTAGATTTTTCACTTGTAACAATCAGCCCTGAGGTAGTTCCAACATGTTCCCCACTCATGGAGTCATGGTCAGCTGATTTCAACATGGTTGTTACATTTTTCCTCCAGCAATAAATATAAAATATTATGTTTCATACAAGTGTCATAGTCAAATATTTAGTTGGGTCAAATAATATCTATGCCCAACAATCATAATCATTAATTACATTTAACCAAATTCGAAATTCGGAATTGACATAAATGGCAAAAAAATTCCAATTTCGAATTTACCAAAAATGGAAATTATTTTCTTAAGAAATTTCACATTCAAAAGTAATTTATTTTGGGGATGTTACACCTTCACTCAAATAGTTAAACAGTAATTAGGCCTTCCAAGTGCTTCGATGTATGGTGATGCAACCCACCATAGAAAACACATGAAGGCATGGGAGGAGCTATGATTCACTATAGGGGAAGATTAAATGGGACCTATGCGAAAATAAATCCTCTATCTCCAAGGCCATTCTCAGAACTCATATTTTTCTACAATGTGCCTTAAATGAATCCATATACCTTCTTTGACTTATTAACCAATCCTTGAATCTATGTAAGAGGTTGGTGCGGAAAGTCTTTTCACATAATAATGGGAGCATGGGTTGAGTACAATCTTCATGGCATGGGAAGTGTAAGAGTCCTACATTCTGCTAGTTATAGGTAATGTCATCCATCATTTCCACCAATGATATTATTTTCATTGACTCTAACATTGTGGGAAGCATGCTAACATTAATTCTCTACATATTTCATGTTTTATTCTCCATTTCCAACCCATACCAATTTGGAAATTAACCAAAATCAACATCAAGAAGAGGAAAATTGTAGACTTTCGATGAAATATAGTGGTTGTAGGTGAGCATATAGGATAGGGAAGATAACAATTCATCATTCACTATCCATTATATAGTCTTTATATCCTTGAGAGACAAATATAGTTCTTTTAGGAAATTCTTAGAAAGAATACAATAGATCAAGCTCTTTATATC
>SNQJ01S0026185.1:12179-33490 GCA_010110895.2 Picea sitchensis | reverse complement strand
ATAACACTATAACCCTTATCATCCCTAACACCTAACCCTTAATTCTCGCCATACCTAACCCCTAATCCCTATAAAGCACAATTCTAAACCAATATAACCTTTATCTGACTTGTAACTCCTAATGAGGTTAACTACCATAACCCCTAACTCATATATGCATTAACCTTTAACTCTTGTAACATTTATAATGGATAAACCCTATTCGCAAACCCCTATAAAGCCTCACTACTATTACCTTGATTTGTATAAACCCTATAACCCTTAGAATACCTAAATTGAGCAAATATGACCTCTAATCCTAAAACTCTAATCTATGATAACCCATGAACCATAAGCCCTAACAAAAATAACCACTATCCAATATAATCATTCTAACCCTTAATTTTTAATTATTATAACCCTTGATTGCTATAATTGATATTGCCCCCAAGCCACAAATTCTAAAACCCATTACCCATTTAACCTTTGTAACCATGAACTCATATAAACCATGTCAATCCTAAACTATAAACTATGTCGATATTTTCATTCTTACAGCATTGTTTTTCATTCTTACGACATTATCCGATATTTTTCCTGAAGTTGCCAATATTTTTGTCTTCGGAACCTTGGCGATATTTTGTCAATGTCGATGTCAATGTTTGTAACATTTATTTTAACTATTCACATTAATTATCCATAATCCTCATCCATCATAATCCCTAACCAATAACCATTAATACATAAAACCATCCAAATAAAAACCCCTAAACAACTAGTCTCTAACCAATATCCTCTAATCCATATAATTCTTGAAACCATTAACACTTATATCCCCTATTACCCCTAAACCTTATATGCCTTAACACCTAACCCATAATTCATATAACCCTTAATCCATAAACCCACTAACCCTTTTAACTCCTAATCCATAAACTCACTAACCCCTTTAACCCCTAATCTCTAATCCTTATAACCCATAACCCTTTAACCCTTAAAATATATAAACCTATGACAAATCCTCTAAATTCTACATACCCAAACCCCTTTAACCTTTATCCCGAATAATGTATTATTCTTAAATTATATAAGTCTTAACACTCATAATATCTAATCTCAAACTCTTGTAACCCCAAATCCCGTGTACAATCCCTAACCATTATAATTAGTGTGACTCACATATTTCACCCTAAACCTCTATAAAAATTAATCCACAACCCCTATATCCCTTAACAATTATAACCATTATCAACTAATAACTAATATAAATTAACCCATGGAACCCTAAACCTATAACTCGTTTATTCCATAATGTCCAAGCATAACCCTTATAACCCTAATCTCTAACTCATATAATTCTAATTTTGAAACCTATTACCTATAACTACTTCAGCCCCTATATCCCTCTAACCCCTAAGCACTGAAATGTATGACCTCTAACCCTTATAATGGTATCCCCTAATTCCATTAAACCCTTACCCATAACCCCCATAACCAATAGCAACTAACCCTTATAACCCATAATCACTATGAACCCACATACCACAGTGACCTTAATCCCTAACCCTTATGTGCCTTAACAAATATTAGCCTCATCAACTAATAACTATATAGACTTTTCCATGAATCCATAAACCCATAATCTTTATAACCTAAAACACATTTAGTTTCTAATGTCCAAACCATGACATTATAAACTTGAATCCCTAACCCCTATAACTCTAATTTCTAAACATATTACCCTAACCATTATATACCCTCTATCCCCTAAAATCTATGAGACCCAAACCCATAAAACCCATTATCCCTAACACCTATAATGACTATAATCCCTTTCTCCTAACTTGTATAATCTATAACCACTATAAATTCTACAAACAGTAACCCATACTACCAAGCCCTAATTTTTAAACTTTGTAACCTTGAACCCTTATATTCCCTATTATACTAACACCTTTTAGTCTTAATCCTTAAATTTGATTAAGTATAATTAGTAATGTATATAATATATAAGCCCTATAACACCTAACCTCCGACCAATTCAATTGTTAAAACCTAAACTCTAACCTATAAGCCCTAAAGAGTTAATCCCTCTACCCTTTAACTACTAATCATGATAAACGATAAATCTATAACCACTTTATTCAATGCTCAACAAAACGCTTGTCATACCTAAGACTTATTTTACCCCTATAACCTCTATACCCACTAACCTAAGACTTATTTTACCCTTATAACCTCTATACAAGATATGGTACTATCCATTTTGAGGTTTGGCATAGAGATTTTTCTTATAGACTACACTACATTGCACCATAATATAAGCCCTACACTCCTTGAAAACCATGTAACACCATTCAAATTAGACACAATATTATTGCGACGAATTAGCTATACTATCGATGAACTTTTTTCGTCGATAGTATATCAAATTTGTCGCAAGATTATTTACATTCCTCTCTCTTGCGACGATATCAAATGATGCTTGGATTCATTTAATATTTGGTTTATCAACTTGAAATCTCAATTTGATACTTTGCAAGCTAGTTGGACCTTCAGTCAAATACAAATATGAAACTTGGAATCATTAACATATCTACTAGAACATATGAAAAATAAGGTTTGTGGTTTCCATGATGAGTTGATGATGGAAGAAAGTAGGTGTGTGAGTCAAATTTGAGTCCATAAACCCTTCCATATCGTTAAGGCATGCCAATAGTCTATCCATGACAAATTTCAGTGCATACAGATACAATTTGAAAACATGTCAACGTTGGCCCCATTCACATGTCACTGTTGCCCGCCTCTAGTATCTTGATGGTGTTGATTAAGAAATCAACAAAATAGAGGGATTTTTCATCACAACTATGAAACAAATACATTGTACATACATTAATGTAGAACTTGAAAGAAAAATGAAGAAAGACTGATGAAAGCCTAAAACTTGCGTCAACCAAATTGGGTACTTTGAAAGAAAATTAGGGTTTATGGTTTACATGATGAATTGATGATGGAAGAAAGTGGGTGTGTCACTCAAATTTCAATCTAGAAACCCTCCCATATCTTTAAGGCATGCCAATAGTCTATCCATGACAAATTTTAGTGCATACAAAAACTGTTTGAAATTTTTTTAGCGTTGGCCCCATTTGCAAGTCCCTGTTGTCGATGTCTAGTCCTCGTGCAATTTTCGTTCCTCATTCATCGTTCCTCACTCCTCGTTATTTTTGTACAAAAAATACTAATGGCATAAAATTTCCCACACAAAGACCAAATTAATATCCGCTACATAAGTCTTTTGTCTTTTTTCAATGACTATGTAACAAATCTCAATTCTAAGAAGGTTCAAATCGGTAACAATATTGATGAAATCTTATACGATCATGATGGTATAAAAATGAAAGAGTTTCTCTTGGTTTCAAGAATAATTTATCCTCTACTGAACAAGGCCAACCACGTGAAGGTGGAAGTTCATGGCCCCTCCCCCTCCCTCATCCTCAGTTGATCCTCAAAGCCAATCCTATAAAATGCTCTAATCGAAAGTAAGAAAGCAGCATCCTGTGGATTCATGCATGAAACTAATAAAACAAAAATTAATTGGGTACAGAAATTATGTGTTTCAAATGATGTTTATTCTACCACATACTTTACTATATTGACAACTATTTTTAGGGTTCAAATAATAATTAAACAACATGTAACCTGGGATATAAAAATGTAAAGCGCCAAACTACAAAACATGTAATTAACCCATGACATTAAAAGTAAATTTTTTTTTTTTTTTTTTTTATTTATATAATATTTTAATTTGTACCTAATCCAACCTCAACAGCTGTGTAATCATCCTTATTCTATCTTGATCTTCTTCATTCGACATACATGTCATCGGTTCTAGAGAAGCTTGATGTTGAAAGGATTGATATTATCATCATCATAATCAATGTCATTTTCAAGCATATTTTCATCGACATCATCATCATGAATTGCAATATAGTATCCTATGCCTATTTCATGATCTTCTTCGTCTTCTTAATCATCGACCCTCCATGATCTTTAGTCTCTATACGTCTGTTGAATCATCTTCTCGATCTTCAATATCATCTTCTTCTATAAATGAGTATACTTAATTGGCCTTCCTCTTGGATCATATCTAACAAAAATGACCAATCCTTTTCACCTAGAACATTTGAGTAAAAAAACCTACGCATTGGCTTGGAAAAACATTGTGATCATGTCCTTTTTCAAACATTATTGTTTTAATCATTGGAAATTCATTGGCATGTTGAATAGCAGTTCTTTCCTCATCATGTTCATTCATTACGTAACCTATACCATTTGACGCCGGACCTGCTAATTTGAAGGAATTAAAAGTCACACTTAGGTATATCGTTTAAATAACCACAATATCTATTTTACTGATTCTCGGGGATGTTTGTCACTCTTAGAGGAAACATTAGTAACCCTAAATACTTCTGATTATCATTTATATCATAATTTTTCCTGGATTCATCCAATTGTTTGATCTGAAATGTATGACCATTGTGCCACATATCTTTGTGGTGTTTCATTTATTATGCGGATAATAGCAAAGATGCATTGTCAATTAATAAATTAACATATATTTATATAACCTCAAAAGTATCTGAAAAATATAGTATACATGTAGTCACATTAATATAATATAAAGTAGCTGAATAAAATGGGTGAATTTTCTTACATATCCATCTTTCAAACCATATACTAGATCAATTTACCTCTGTGTAAAATTGGCATCTCCATTACGACGAGCTTCTCTAACTAATTAATGAGGGCGTTTCCATGATAACCTACCTCCATTACGTTGATTACATCTTTCAATCCATACATTCATCAGGTCCAGTATTGTTTCTGATGTATAAATGAGTGCATCCCACTCTAGAACAATTGAATCAAAAACATAATTCACCAATATATTAATATAATTTATTAAAAAAAAAAAAAAAAAAAAAAAAAAAATTATAATTTATGAAATAAATTATATTGATATAATAATAAGTATGATCATATACACAAAAGTGAAACTTTATATGTATTGCTAATATAACTTTCCACAATTATTAATATATTACCTCTCTTTTTTGATTTTGTGGTAGCCCGATTAGTCCTTATGATGAATCTAGATTCGGATTCGAAACGTCGATGAAAAATGGCCTGTTGTGGATTCTCCGGCAAATGATTTTGATATTACCTCTCATTTTTTTCATTACACCTTTCCCTATAATGGATGCTCCTGATATTCAATTTTTTGATGGAGTTCACATCCCAAATGGGATCCACTACATGCATAGTTGGCGTTACTAATTTAGGAAGATATTGACTAATATACACCATGGATTGATACCATACATCCCTCCACCATATAAACCTCAGGACGTGCTCTTTGTCTTACCAAAGCCTTCAATGATTTCAGTGCCTCTCCACCATTCACAATGACCTTTGTGAACATGTCCACAAATTTCAATCTCTTCAACTTGGTGTATGAGGTTTTCACGTCATTGAAAAATGTAGGAGGTGTATAAATTTGCATTTCACACATTAGAAGAGGAATTTCTCTCTTCTAATACTTTATATCCTCTTCATGTATTTCTTTCAATGACAACCATCTACATGGATGGTGACACAAAAGAAAATATAGCATGTTTCAACATAACATAATATAATATATTATTTACATTACAAGTAAAACAAGTGTCATTAAGTGCAATAATTTGAAAGAACATTTTGCATATAAATCACAATATGTCTTTCATGTATTTTCCAAGATCATATATAACTTGTTTAGCGTTGTTGTGTCAAAGTCATATGGGAGAGATAGTGGTATAACATCTTTGTGACAAAAAATGAATTGTTATTTGTTTTTGACCAAAGTAGACGAGAAAAAAATAAAATAAAACATCTATAAGGCCAATATATATAAATATATATGCAAAATTTCTACCTTAATGAAGGTATACTGATCATGTTTACCTAAAATAAAATAAAACTATAAAGACCAATATATATAAATATATATACCAAAATTTTACCTTAATGAAGGTATGCCAATCATGTTTTTACCCCACCAAATTCACCTTTCTTCGTTAAGATATTTTTTTGTTTGAACAAACCATGGGGTAATTCTTTGAATGACCTCTTTTACATCATTGCTTTGTTGCTCTGTTAATAAGCATGGAAGGTTATTTAGGTCTAGTACTCCATCTGATCTACTTGAATATCAAATCACACTTTGCATTGCATGATTGGCTTCATGAATGTCAGTAAAAATTTTGGCAATTTTTTCTTTGTCCCTCCTACCATCTATGATTAACCATAACGTTTGGTCACGTGCAGGTACCATTGTATCAAACAAATGAGCTATTTTTATCTCCTCTTAGTAGGGAAACCTCATGAATTAGGCGGGATGAATTTCATTCCTCGTGGAAGCCCATTATTAATACCTTCCTGAGTGATTTCGACCTTCATGAAGCATAAAAGAAAATCCACAAAAATAATTATCAAATGCAGTGAAATAAATTCAATGATTAAAATAAACATTTAGTATTTACATGAACTATGACACATTATGAAATTGAGTACCTTGCCGATTTCTATTATATTCCAACCTCCATGGGTGAGGTGTCATTCTTAGATGGTTTTAAACTAGTCTCTTCTTTCCCAATGAAAATATGTTTTTGTAGTACGATACATATGGTTCTAAGGAAGAAGGTGTCTATACTCATCAAACACCATGGTTCCTAAACTTTTTGGATGATGATACTTCATCTTAGGGCCTAAGCTTGGACATGCAAATTTACCCTTAATTTGAAGACCTGCAACAAATTGATTAATGTCAATTGCCATAATGAGATTATTTAAAATTAAACATGCACCATGATAACATTAAAATATTATATAGTATTAAGAGAAATATTAGAATTATGCTACATACCACAAAAATGTATTAGGGGGCATCTTAGATTTTCCATAAAAGTATTCCCACCGGAATTTAAATTTCTTCTCCCAGATTGGTTTACATGTATCATACATTGTGATGGAAGCCCATAGCATAGTAGCTCATCCATAAGAGGCTCAATATATACATTCCTTATCTTAACTTTGGTGCCACTAATTGTTTTGAAATTACACATAATTACTAAAGGAATGATATCATGTAATATATATAATTAAAATAAACAAAGATATTATGCAAAATTGAAACAAATGAAAATGTTAATTCAAAATTAATGTAAACAAATGCGAAACAATCATTGTCAACATTATGTGCTCCTCTTTATTGACATCCAAGGAGGAATGTTATTGTTGATAACAAAATGAGCCTGCTTGAGTAAATAGACCCTATGGCTGCTCTTTGAGATGGATTGACATCGTCATTTGTCAATGAAATCCTAACATTCTGAGGTTCATCTTTGAAATCCTCCCATTTCCCTCAATTTCCTAAATGCAAAACCATTTATGGCGAGGAATTGAAGAACATCATCTCCAGTTCTACTACGTGCATGGTAATCCATAAAATTGTGCTATGCTTTCACACCGAACAATCGTACCAAACATGGAGTTATGGGAATATGACGAAGAAGAGAACTGAGGCACCTTTGTGTTACTTGATTGGCTCGATATATAACCGATAAGACATTGCAAACATTTTGTTTTTTGAAGCATGTTGTCCTGTATGACATAGTTGTTAGGAACATGCATCTATAGTTTGATAATCCATTCAATGTCTTTTCATAATGGCATGCAAACCTCGATAATAATAGAGGTAAAATATACGCCAATGGTAACATAAATTCACTAACAATCTACAACATAACAAACAACTGGTTAATACATAGAGGTATTGTCGTAAAGTGCATTCTTATTTTGTAATATTAGAAAAATACACTAAGAATAAATTAACACTAACACTACAAAACAAATGAAAAATCAACCTTATGTATAGTAACAGGACTAGAGCATTACTTTACATGAGTATCTGTGTCATATAAGTGTTTGAAAAATTATTCTTAACCTTTAAGTTCACCATCAATAATGTAGTGGAGAGAAGACTTGCTCTTGATCCTTCATAAAGTAGTTTATTTGCCTTTTATAATAGAGGTTCATAATAAATACCATCATTTCCCATCATTTTTCTATCCTCATCCAATTTGGAAACGATATTTGGATCATTTGATTTGTCCATCATCTTCTTCCATGGGATCATTAGCGTTTGTCCTATCATCTTCTTCCATGAGATCCTCATTTGCATCTTGGTCACTTCCATGAGATCCTCATTTGCTTGGTCATGATGATGTTCCTCAGCTTGTACAACATCATTTCTACTAATACTTGGTGCAATATTCTGCAGAAAGTTAGAGGGCAACTCTAACTTTATAATTACAAACAATCATGCAAAATTAATGTATACTATAACAAACATTCAAACAATATATATATAGTTTTATATAAAATTGAAAATAAAAATAAAAAAATAATGAATATATAGTTAATTACCATGGGACGATATTCATTCGATCTGCCATCAATGTGCCCATATTTCCTACAATGTTTTGTAGTTTTTGCTATTAAAATTCTTACGGGACGTCTGAGGCAACATTTTTTACAATGGAAATAACATCTACCATCACCCGTTTCAACCGCTTTACTTTTTTCCCCACCTCTAACAACATCCCGCGACATTCTTCCGCACAAAAATGCCCTTTCAGAACCGTCATTGTTATAGCAAGATTGTCGCAACATCTTTAAATCATCATATATTTAAATTCCAACTTTAGGTCACTATCGTCGCAATTACGATGACCGTGACCTAAAAATATTTATTTTTTTTAAATATTTATTTTAGGTCATTTTTAACTGTCAATTTTAAGGTTATGTCATTCGTCACTCTTGCGACGGACAAACTACATTCGTCGCTCTTGAGACGCAAATTTACCATAATAATTTAGTCAAACTACATGCGTCAAGATAGCGATGAATACGGGGTGGATTTAGAAAATTTGAACTTTTTCTCTTACATGTTGCGACGAAAGAGTACTTTCGTCTCATATTTTTCAATATGTAGTAGCAAGTGTAGATAAAAACAACCATTTACCCTTTTTCCTTTTTAATTAAAAATTAAATTAGCAAGTGTAGATAAAAACAACCATTACCCCTTTTTAAAGATTTAATCCTCCATTATAATTTTGACTTTAATAAATAAGTTTGAATTTCTTACCCCCCTTCTTGTTATGTGTATTATTTATTATTTCTTTTTTTACCACATGTTCTACTTAGACCTAGGTTTTAATTTCACTATTCTGGGCGACATTTTTATTAGGAAAAAATGTTTTTAAACCTTACTTATCACATCATTCATTTTAAGGTCATATAGGTCCTAAGGAGGCATAGTTTTCTAGGCACTAGGTTTATTCACTTCCTAGTTAAAATCGCGACGTGCCCTTCAAGACGCACTATGTGCTCCAAGGGTGCCACTCACCTCCTTCTGTTTCCCTTGCACGACCTTCCCTTCAAGACGCATTACGTGCTCCAAGGGTGCCACTCGCCTCTTGACTGAATTTGGTAGACGTCAAACCCCCAGAGTCAATACTCTACCAGGTGATCTTGTGGGAGACTAAGGGCCTCTAAGGAATAAGGCCCTTGCCTTATTGTGTGCCCCTTAGAATCATCGTGAGCGACTGTCACAGTCTTCCCTCACGACATCGTGGGTATTCTCGAACTAGGTAATCGTTAACCTACCATTCGAGCCACGGCAGGAATGCTAGTAGTCCATGGCAAATTTGTTGCCACACCTCTCCCTCAATGTCTCTAGTTGTCCTGCATGACCCCTCTACTCCAAACATGAGTCTAGTCGACAAGCTTTCGACTCATGGATGATTTTAGGGGATAAATTTCACTCATGGGCTAATTTTCCATGGTTTTTCCAAAAACGAGATTCGATATTTTAAAAATGATTCGCCCAAATTATATAGGATAAAATTATTTTACCTTAAAAATCGCCAAAATTTTATAAAAACTATATAAAATTCTTATAAATTTGAATACTTTTACAAAAATATCACCAAACATTTATAGCTGGCATATGAGGGATTAGTAATATTCGCCAAGGTTTCTACATTTTAAAATAAATTTCCATCCTTAAAATCATCCTTGGCTATCGTCATCCTGCATCCATCAATGAATCATGTTAGAAATAATAATCAATCATTATAACATCTAATCATATGTACATATGTCACATCAATGACATTCAAACCTAACAGTCCACTCCCTGACTCGATCTGGAGTCCAAGGGGTTTCATCGATGCCTTTGCATCCTCAATGTCCAAAGTCATGCACACTCAGGAGAACTCATTCAATAGCACTTGTCTATGTAAATACAACAAAATAACATATCATCAAATCCATAATATATCATAATCATAATCAGAATGACCAATAGTATAATAACGCGGATCACTTGCATGCAAGTGTCCTCAAAGAATAACTTTGTTCGGTGCACGCAAGAGCGAGATGTTACAAAAAGAAAATAGATTTGGTCCAAAAAAATTATCGTTGTCATGTAGTAAGAAGAGTGTTACAACCTTATTCTTTGATATCATAATGTAATGTCCCCCAGCTCAACCAGGGAACTGTTCTTGCAGAATACACATAAAAATAAAAAAATTGCTTGTTGGTTCATTTATTGTAGCTTACTAGCTACAATTTAATTTACATTTTAAACCAAATTCTAATACCCACAATGAAATGCATCTACAACATTCTAAATCAACATGAATGCAAAAAATAACTCAATCATAGCAACAATAAACCATTTACATACACATAGTTAAGCACAACAATTAAACTCAAGAATAACTCAGAAAATAGATAAACACTTATCTTTTATAAAACATTTATGCAACCAATTGCTTGGCAAGGACATTCCACCCAACCATATAACTTTTTTTATAAATCCCAACAACAAGTCACCCCTGAGCTGGGGCTAGGAATCCATAAGAGAAGGGTGCCTCTCGGAGTCCACTCACAGCTCACTATCAGACAATCGACTGATATTCTCCTACAACTATCTCGAATTTCCTCCAACTCTCTTCCTCTTGACTTTCCCAACCCAAGGAATGTACCCCTTCACTACTCTCAGACCATCAGGTGTCCCATTCGTTTATCAAGGTCTCTCTAGCATAGGTATCTAGGAATATCTATGTTGGGAACTCAAGGGAACTCACTGCCAATAAAATCACTAGTAAAAACAACAACAAACACTTGTTGATGCAATGCAACTCACTCAATAGTTCACTCTTCAGGCATGACAACCTGGTTCTTCAATTTCCAACTCCCATATGCTCCAAAATGCTCCTAAATTCACCTAGACTTATTTCTATAGATATGGTTCTATTTTTCCTTGATTTCCACTTGTTGTTCATGCTCAATTGAATGTGTAAAAGATGCCTATATCAACCCATACTAGTGTCCTTTATTTTCCCAAGACAATTGACTACTCACTTTGCGCAATATTGATTGTTTCTTCCCCATGATTTCAAATAACTATGGGATGTGACTCTCACACCCACCCTCTTACATGAGTTTAATGATTGGGATATCACACACTGAAACATAAATTGAAGTTTTTCCCAAAAGATAATTTAATTCAGAAAATTGGGTTTGGATTAATACTCATAAGTCATCCCCCCCCTGGACCTCTCTTAGACACTCTCAGGCATCCCCCTCTCTTGTGGTCAACTCAACCTCCATCTCTGTCCATATTCCCATAAATTGGTATCACATTATATTTATTAAGACCAATTAATACATTTCACACATTACACTACTTAGCCACAACCATATTCATATCTACATTACGCATTAATTTAAAATGGAAATTATAGTGGGGATTTTACATCTGTATTTGTTGACTTATGAGTATGAATTCATGGCATGGACAATCTCTTTTATTCATGGATATGGGTCTCCGCTAGGCCTCAATTACCCTATCATGTAGCATAGGTTAACTCCCCTCTATTCATTGCATTTTCTTGTCATCCCCTGAAAATTGCTTGTAGGACCCCCGTCACTTGGGTAGATGGACCAATGCCTTAATATTTTGTGTTTTCCATATACTCGGTGATATATTATTCCTTGCATGGGTGCCATATAATATTGACCCTTGTTTCATTTTGGTGCCCATGCCATTTAATCCCTTAGGGACTAGGAGTCTAGTTAGTCTACATACCAGATTCGAAGCCATGTGCATTCATTCTCATCATGTTGACAACCATACCCTCTAGACTCCCATATATATGGTTGGTATCTATTGGAATATAATGTATCAGAAGACCCCCACTTCATCCATACAATGAAAATTCTTCATTTTTATGCCACCATTCACCCACCCCCGAGCAGATTTCCACTAATGCCCCTACCATTGATCACTTCAATTTGTAGTTTTCACATTCATTGTTACCTCTATCTAGTTGTTTTCTAGGGCATATATCTCTTCATTTCCCATATGTATCCCCGTTTGGTTTCCTCAGTGAGGTTTTGATTAGATATTGTATCTCTTCACATGTTTGTTAGATCTATTGAATTCTCCTTTTACTACTACATATCTTAACTTCTCCTCCTGGAACCCCTTTTGAAACACAAAGAGGGCCTTGCACTTTTCAATTTATTGGTTCATTTTTTGGCAGGATCCCTTTGTCTCCCTTGTTCGAAACATCTTATATGAGTCACCTTTATGTCTCATGGAGTCTGTTCAGTTCCACATTGCATTCTGTTACCATTTTTCAACATCTTCGTGAGTCATACCCATCCCATGTTTCCCATTTTTAACCTCCATTTGTCCAAGTGGTTTATTGATATGTCCTTGAAAACATGTTTTCTCAGTATTTAACCATTCCTAGTGGAATTTTTTCAGTCTCTACCAGGTCAACCTTTCATTTATTCTCTAAAAAAGGAAATTCTTGAGTCCCCCTCTCATTATCTTCCCCCTTCCCATTTTGGTGTGAGTCTCTTTCAATCACACCTTACTTTCTCCCTCATGGTAGATTCAAGGACTCATCATTTCCTTACTTCCGACAAACCTTCCATTATCAACTTCAACACCTGTATTCTAGGGGTATAGCTTAGAGGATTGTGTACCTTGGCCTCATCCTCATCATTGGTGGGTGCCTCTAACCAAGCAAGAAGAGTCATAAATTCTCTTTGACTTGGTTGTTTCTCACATGATTAAATTTAGCTCATCATATCATGATTGAGAATTGTACACTTGATGGTTCAATGATCTAATTGATTGTACCAGTTTCTTGAACATGCATGAGATGCATCAAACCTCAAGAGGGGATTCTATTTAGGTAGTCGCCTACATGTTTCGTCATTAACATTTTCTTCCAGAGATATAGCTCTACATTTTTCACTTTGGATGTCAGACCTAAGGAACCCTTTTCATTCTTGGGAACCCATGGACTTCCCCCTATCGAAATCAACACCTTCATTCTAAGGGTTAGTCCTATCTACCCTAGTACCTATCTCCCTCCTTGATGGGTTACCTTGGACCAAGCTGAGAGGATATCACATGCTCAACTCTAGCTCATCATTGCACCATTATGATTCATATATATATCCATGATCTAACCTCAAATGCACTTCCTGAGACTTGATTGGCTCATTTCCACTGTTATCAAAGATAATTTTGATCTTCCCTTCACTTAGATAATTTCATATCTTCTAAGCCCACTTCCTATTCAATTAGTATTCTTAGGTTGTTTCCATCCCCAATCACCCAAGGGACGGGCCATCGGTTCATATGTACCCATATTAGCAACAATTATGATGTATACCTAACACTTTTGATCCAGGAATATTTATATGGGACTATTTATACCATTTTGTTTTACTTTGTCCCTTCTTTTCCAACACCATATTGTATTTTAGATCTCATTTTGTTTCACCAATTTGTCTTTCAAAAATTAAAAAAAATAAATTAGTCATATTAACCAATAGTATTTGAGATAATTTGTAAATTTTAATTGAAAATGATCCAGGTGGATCTCGGTGGCCATCCACCTTTTCCACTGAATCAACATTTCAAGCATATGGTTTTGATAAACCATGATATTCACCCTTTTGATGGGGAATGGAATGCAATTCCATCTTCATTTGTTAATTACAAACATCATGTAATGATTTCCTAGTGGTCTTATGTACATGCTTACAACATAGAATTAATGCAATGGATCCCATTAGAACTCCACAATTAAGTGTGCTTGGGCTAGAGTAGTACTGTGATGGGTGACCATCCAATAGTCCTAGTATTTTACATGCCTATGTCATTTTATAAACTTAAACTAATTTATCCCACATGCATCATGGGAATTGTTCTCCTCTCACTCTATCATATATAATTGAGTTGAAGGAGTCCCTTTAAACATGCAATGGAGTGTGATGTAAAGTTTGTTGTGAATGAAGTGTAGCCAACATATCTTTCATTTTAGGGATAAGCTACCCCATTCTGCCAGTTTTTGTTCTACAACATTTTTATATCTTATAGATTAATGGAAGTTGGGTTTAACTATATTTTTTTCTTCTTTGTGATATTTTTTTTGTCTCGTTTCGTTCTCATCATAATATAGATCAGTGGTATCAGAGGAGTCTACTCCTTGTCATTTCTCAAAAAGGGGCCCTGACGAGGTCAAGGTATATGTATTTGGGTCTCGAGCTAGTTTCTCTTGAGGACAACCTCTCTCGCTAACCAAGGAACCTCTCATGATGGAAGAAAAGAGAGATGATAGAGAAGGACATCCTTTCAAGATGTTTCTCAAGGAATCCCTCATGCGAGAGAGGAACGTGATGATGGACAACTTCGCTCAAATCCTTCGAAGACTACCGATGATGGTGGACGAGGAATCTTTGACAACCAACCATTTTGGAGGTGCGACACCCTTCAAGGTATGAGTCAATTTTGATATCCCCTTATTTGAAGGCCAGATATATGTAGATGCTCTAGAAAAATGGTTGAATCCACTAGAAGGTTATTACTGCATCCAGAATTTCTCCAACAATGAAAATATCACATTCACACTCCTTAAATCCCTTCCCCGTGTCAAATCTTGGTGGGAAGGTTACTAAGATAGTTACACTGCAGATGAATCTACATCATTTAGGAGAGAACCCACTTGGGAGGCCTTTGTAGATGCCCTAAAGGAGGAGTTCTACCCTGTCTAAAACTATGATGACCAGTACATGAGATGGATGACTATGCATCAGAAAAGAGACCAAATGATGTTGGATTACACTAACATATTTCATACCTTGCGCTCAAAGCTAGGTATCAAAGACTCTAAGCGGCACCTAGTTTTGAAGTATCGCAGTGGTATACACAGGTACATCCAAACAGAGATGGATTTCTTGGACATCTCCTCACTGGGAGTTGCTTATCGATATGTAGTCAAAATTGAGCATAAATTCAAGAAGCAGAGTAAGCGGGAGTTCGGGGTTGAAAATACGCCACAACAAAATCATGGCAAAGGCAACCCTAAGTCATAGAACTAAGGACAAAGAAAGGAATGCCAACCTTAGGAGAGCCAGACCAAGACGCAGGAAAAGAAGGTTAACAAGAAGTATGAGAAAGACACCAGAAAGTAGTGTGAGTTCCACAACAACCCTCGGCATGACACCGATGAATGTTGCTCGAAATAGTCTTTAGTGGCCAAGCTCAAAGGAAAATAATTGAAACCTGACTTGGAATTTGATTCAAGGCACAATAAAGGGAAAAATATCATTGATGCATAACCCACTATGACCATCACAACCACAACTATACAACTAGAGGAACCAGAGGAGCTTGAGGAGGGGGAGCGCCTCTTCCACTCATAGATGTGGGTAAAGGGGACCCCACTGCATTTCATTGTTGACAACGAGAGTCAGGAGAACTTGATCTCATCCGCGTTTGTCAAGAGATTGAAGTTGCCAACGATGCCACATCCCCAACCATACACCATCAATTGGTTGAGTTGGGGATGAGACACCGTGTCATCCAACAGTGTCATATGTCCTGTGGCATCAATCCCTTCAAGGATGAGGTAGTGTGTGATGTTTCCCCACTTGAATTCTATGATGTTCTTTTAGGACAACCATATATGTGGAAATGTTACGTTATATATGATTCTCGAACCCATAGTGTCATTGTTACTTTGGGAGGTCAACTCTACAAGGTACCATAGGTAGCTCCAACTACTGTCGATCTCGAAAAAAAATTGTTGCAAAGTAATCTCTCAAACCATAAACTCTTCCCTCTTCACGATCCAGTTAGAAGGTGAACATAAGGTCACTGCGACCACTATAGCCTCATCCCAAGATATTTCTATCTAGCAGAAGAATATCAACAAGATTGTAGATGAACACAGATATAATGAGAGTCTTCCATATGTTCAACATAGCTCTATTGACCATAGCCCTTTTGAGGTGTGCTTGGGGTTCCAACCTTTAGCCCCCAATATCAATATAACTCTTCTTTCTACATCTTCACCGACAGAGTCCTCCCACACTCAGACCAAGGAAGATCATGCAGCCAAATCTGTTGAACAAATCCAACACCTCCAATAGGTTCATGATATCCTCCCATAGGCAAAGTACAAGAAGGACATCTACTTCAACAAGGCAAGCGGCTCACCAAGGTTCAAATTCAACAAAATTTTCTCCATCTCCCGAGGGAACTTGACGCAATGGGATCCATTACTTCCTAAGGGGGGAGGAATGATCTAAGTGGATGTAGGTGTCCATCCACCTTTTCCACTGAATCAACATTTCAAGCATATGGTTTTGATAAACTATGATATTCACCCTTTTCAATGATGGAAACAGAATGTAATGTCATCTTCATTTGTTAATTACAAACATCATGTAATGATTTCCTAGTGGTATTATGTACATGCTTATAGCATAGAATTAATGTATTGGATCCCATTAAAACTCCACAATGAAGCGTGCTTACGCTAGAGTAGTACTCGGATGGGTGACCACTTGGGAAATCCTAGCATTTTACATGCCTATGGCATTTTGTAAACTGGAGTGTGATGTAAACCATAAAAACATATATTAGTGGCTAAAAAATATCTATTTACATCTACTTATATAAATAAGATCAAATATTTATATATAAATCAAAAGCTAATTCTATTTCCTTTGTTTCATGTTCTTACTTCATCTTCTAATTATTTATGCAAGTACCTCAAATCCTCTCTCTAATTCAAGGAATTTATGTTCTTTTAGTTTTTTTTTGGTTAGTAACATGTTTTTAGAGATCATCATGTGCATCAACGCCATTTCAATTTCTTTTTCATTCATCTTAGTGCTTAATAAATTCCAAGATAAGATGAATTTATGCTCATATTTAATAAATCTCAGGGGAGAATAGTTTTATGCTAATGGTGGTCATTGGGTAATGAGGAGGACATGGAACATATTATTTGGAAAACAATAACTCTAAGGGAACCATCTAATCTTGTCCTTTTCTACAAGATTATCTCACTCTTTTTTTACCCAAATAAAAAATCATCATTTATATTCAAAGATTGAATGGAAATCACATTTTTCATTTCCTCGCTATGCTTACACATTTAATATTATAGATTTAAGTGAAATTTCATTTTGTCACAATGAAAAATAATCCTCAAACCTACTCCTTTTCCCTTTCTTCATTTTAGCCTCATGCCACCCTCCTAAAGAAGGTTGCAGAGTAACTAATTGCAATTCTAAGTTTGGAGTTCCAGTATGTGTATGGAGGACCAATTCCTTATCAAAACCATAGTTCTCATATTCTTGAAGTCTCTTCATGAGTTCAAGTGGGGCTTCATTCATCAATATCACCTTTGAGGGGGAATACCCAATAGTCTTGTCTTGTTCTCTATCCTCTAGAGGAAAATTGATTTCTCAAGATACACTTTTAGACAAGCATTATTATCCTTCTCAAAAAAAATTGTTGGCTAGTTTTATACAATTTGATCATCCTCAACACCCTAGTATGGTTGTTCACATTATTGCTAGTGTTCTTGTTTAGGTTTTTGTCCTTTGTTTGTGTTTGAGTAATGCCTAAAGACAAGAAGTTTGAAGATGTCATGTTTGTTGATAGGGTCGACATTCAAGAGATGTAATCCCATGGTCAAGAACATGAACCCATTTATAATTTTCCTTCTAAATTGTTGATATCGACAAGGGGATACAATATTATCTTACTCTACCATAGAGTAATGTAACATTAATTATGTTGAAGGAGTCTTTTATTGGAGTGACACTTATATGTTTTCCCCAATATCTCTCCTTACTCCCACCCTCATATATATGAGGGTGGGGATGGGGGTAGATGGAAAAAATGTTCACTATTGGACCTTGTCATCCCAAACAACATGTTTTATAAAACCCCTACAAATTGTCCTCTTCTCCATTTTTCACTCTCCTTTATTTTCTTGTTGGTTATGCAGAAAACCTATCATCCCTAAACCCCCACTTACTCATCTCTCTTATTTGACCAAATAGCCCTTCTCCCTTCATTCCATTCCTCGTCCTTCTTATAGATAAATTTGTACCTACATGTGTTTTCATTCTACACTTTATCTTTTCTAACATGTTTTGTACAATTTTTGTAATCTCCATTTATTTTTTTCATGCTAAGGTCAATAACAATGTTTATGATGAAGTGGCCATTTATATTGAATGGTAGAAAATGTATATAATTGAATGGAAATATATGAATAAGAAAACGAATAAGGAGAAAAGATGGAAATATATGAATAAGAAAACGAATAAGGAGAAAAGTCCATTGTCATATATGTTGGTAAAATAAAACTAATTATGAATAAGGAAAAAAAATCATTCTCATATGTGTTGTTAAAATAAAACTAATTATAATATTATAATATAAAATTTGAAGAAATTGTTTTTACTTTAATGTTAATTATAAAAACTCATTATAATATTATAATATGAAATTTGAAGAAATTGTACTTATTTTAATATTAATTATAAAAATTACAATAATATTTTTGTATTGAATTAAGTGATCCCAATTAAAATTGCAATTTTAAATTTAAGTGTAAATTTAATCCAAACTAAATATTTTAAATAATATCCCAATTAAAATTGAAATTTTAAATTTAAGTGTAAATTTAATCCAAACTAAATATTTTAAATAATAAAAAAATATATTAAAAAAAAATACTTTAAAAAAATTAACCGGGAATCAAACCTACTAAATACAGACCTACTTACATTTGAGCCTTGACAATTACATTACTCCAATGGTGAACTTGTAACAATATACCATGGTTAGAGGTGGAAGAGGTCCCTATTCTCTTCTACATTCCCTTCTCCCTTCTCCAATTTCTAGTATGCTTGCTCTGGTATATCTTGGGATGTAGAGAGTGAAATATAGTGCGTAAAATTTAACGATGTGAGTGGAAAGATTTATATATTATCCATCATACTGAGTTTGTACCCATTTGGACACGCTAGAGATTGCGTGGATGCACAAGGTGAGATGTGTAGACGTTGATTATTTTTAACGATATAAATCTTGGATGTCATAATTATTATTTGGGGTGGTTTAAAAGTTTAATGTTTTTTTTGGATGGTTATTGTTGGCAAATTAATTATTGAGGAAATTGTAATTTTAGATAGTTTAATTTGTGTTTTTGAGTGTATAAATTTATTCAATTTTTTTGTTATTTATAGGGTAGTTTAGATATGTAATCTTAATCATTGAAATCTGCAATTTTATTTTTATTTTTTTAATTTCTTATTTCATTTTAAACAAAATTGATTGAAAAAAAATAAAAACTTAGAATGTTTAGACTCTATCATTATTATTTGTCATCATTTCAGTTAATTTTGATCAAAATTCTATTAAAAATTATGAAAATTACAAATTTCAGTTATTAAATCTAAATAATCTAAATATTCCAAAGTTTTTTTTAAAAGCTGAATTATTTCTACATTCCAAAATACAATTTGAAAAACTAAAAACTAGATTTCACCAACCATTGTATGGTCAAATTCCAACTTACTAAAAATTATCAAAAACCTAAAACATTTATTATACTAAGCATTTTTACATAACCTACAATTCAACAAAGTTTGCCATCGATTTTTTTTATCACGCCCATTTACAAATGGAAACGATACAGATGAAACATCAAATATAAATGGATTCGATTTAAAATTTTAATCAAAACAAAAGCCACTTTCACTTTGGAGTGGTTAATGTGGGAGGGAAAATTATTTTCGAGTTAATTTTTTTGGTAAGTTTTTTGGCGGTTTGTTTTTAAATTTTTGACTAATCTAAAAAAATTTCATCTATTTTCTGAATATCTGAATTAGTTTAAAATAGGATTAGATTTTCTAAACTTTAATCCATACAAAACTGAGACTACCCTTAAAAATCTAACCAGATTCAACTTTTTTTTTGTATTTTTACTAAAAAGCAAAACTCTTGCTACCGAGTTAACCTACTTCCTTTCGCCTTGCCTGTCAACACTGTCAAATTAATTCGTACATGTTTTTGGCGTTAATGCTTCCGACAGTATTAATACAGATGCTATATCAGAGACTTTTCGAAAGGGTACGCTGTATTGAAAGCCGTCGATGGACTGGATGACATTAATTACTTACGCTGTTAACTCCGAACAAAACGTCACGAGATATATCTCACAATCTCAGATTATATCTGAGATGCAGACCTTAATCATCATGAAGTGAGGCAGCAACTCGGTTATGAGCATGTACGGATTGGTTGAAAGGCTGAAAGGAGGAGGGGAAAAAATTATTTATAAAATTGATTATAAATTTATTTCCTATTGTCAAAAACTAAAAAAATAAGATAATCAAAGAAATTTTATTATATTGTCGAAGATAATAAAATAAATTTTACTCAAATCTATGTAAATTTATCGAGTTTCTTTTGCCTTTGAGGTTTTCCATTCCTTTAAGAAAGTGTGCGAGTGTTTTAGCTCATTCCTATAATTAAAATATGTCATTTATAAAAAACCTAAATTTATTTTGGAGCCCAATATGTCTCCATAAGCAGCTGGTTTTTTGAATAGCAGTTTTTAGTATATATAGTGGAGGTTTTGGGTTCATAGAGATTGTCCTAACAAGTTTAACAGTATGCCAAATCACGTCTGCCAAGTTTAACAGTATGCCCCACCAATGCCAGCAAGCTGCCGAACAAGCCCTCCACCAGATCCATTGGGTTTCTAATCCCGTAGCTATCAATTAACTGACTAAAAAAATTAAAAATGGGTTCATAACTACAC
>SNQJ01S0026185.1:0-12169 GCA_010110895.2 Picea sitchensis | reverse complement strand
TAAAAATGGTTTCATAACTACACATTTGAAAAAATAAGAAAAGAAAATAATAATAAGTGTCTTATTTCATAGGTCAATGGATTCATTTCATGTGACTTGGTTTATATAGAATTGATGGGTAAAGTGTCTGCATTCAATGTGTTTTGGGAGTTGTGAAAGGGGGCTAATTCAATATGAACATATGTATGGTTTTTATTTTATATTTGTTATAAAATTATTTTATCAATATAGTTGTACCTTATAAGAAAGTGACACTCATATATAGGCATGTCAAAACTAATTTCAAACCTCTAATGAAGTGAAGGTTGCAATAAAGCTATCAATTTATTGACCAATAAAAAATCATAAAAATATTAATTTTGTTATTTGTTAGGTTTAACATTAAAATTTATACACATTTTTTAAATCAACATAAAACTAATATAAAAATCAATACTAACTCATTACTATATACTACTACTTCAGCACTATAATAATACACATTACATTTATAAAATCACGATAATCAAGGTTTTATCCTTTCCCTGCAAATCATACAAACTAACCTTTCGGAATTTCATGCAACTCACATTTCATGATTTAATGCCCAGTTATCTCATAGTTACAAACAATCCACACAATCTCGAAGTTTCTGTCCACTACTTCAAGTTTGCCATAATTGAGTGACGCAACTGGTGTTCGTGTTCCTCCCACAGCCATATATTTTCTCATTCCTCGTCACCTACCTCCACAGAGATAATACCTAATCTTCTTCGACCTCTCAAATAAGTTTCACAGTGACTGTACAAATGCCCGACGGGGCTTTATTATTCTTTATAAATCGCCGAGTTTCTCAATTTTTTAAACTACAATCTGTGGTTTGGTCAGTATAGATTGTTTGAAGATCTGAAGGAATATGGGAAGACGATCGAGATTGTACTGGGATATTACAATATGTTTGATCGCGTTGGTGTTGTATTTAGATTTTGTCAATGGGGCTGGGGCTCTGGCGCCTCAGCCTCAGCCTCCTCCTCTTTGCAGCCCTGTGTTTCTGCTCAACTGTATTGGGTCTCACAAGGACCACCCTTCGGGTAAATGCTGTGCATCACTGAGAAGCATTACAGAGGATAAATGCTTCTGCTCGCGGCTGCGATCTGGTGTGGTGGATGCCTCTACTTACATCCCCATTGCCCAATCTTGCGGTATCCCTATGAATGTTACTGCCAAATGCAAATGGTACGTCAGTAGATAGGATTTGATTAATTGTTTTTTTCTTCTTGGCATCATATTCATATGATTAATGAAGTGCCCAACTGGCGAATTTGAATGCAGACAAAAGTTTTAGGTCGAGTTCCGGGGATTAATACAGAAAGGAAAGGCCCAGTATAACGAAATGCGTAAGTAGGTATTTGCATTTCAGAGATAAGAGCGTTGTTGTTAGGTTTGTACGGTGAGGATTGTGAATGCAAAGGCCGCAGAAGATGAGATGTGCTGTACCGTTGGGATCTATCGTTAACGAATAAGCTGTTGCACATAGGTTGTAAAGGCCAAATGCTGCCCGAATGTTCAAAAACCCTACTTCTATAAAATGTTGCTTAATTGATCTACTTCTGGTACTGTTTCGTTTATCTTTCGCAGCATGAAATATAGAGAAGAAACCTGCTGAAGGAGGTGTTATGAAAACTTGTAACAGGTGTTATATTGCACTGGAATATAGTTAGAGCGCCCTCCCACGAAGGCAGCCTCTACTGTTTTACTATATATTGACTCGGGTATTTTCGTTTATTGATCAAGGTATTTTAGTATAATGAATAACATGATTCTGTATGGATAATTAGATACAATGGATAAATTGATTATGTAGCTACACAATGTTTCTCATATAAAATTTACCATTCATTTTGGTTACACAAAGTGGTTTGTCCATTTATTTTTAATCATTGAAATAGTAAAAAGAATCTTGTTTTATAGCCACAAACAACATGCATATTATTTTTATGTTATCTGTGCAACAAGAAAATTTACTTTGTTTAAAAAGGGTTACAATAGCTATTCATGGAGAACCATTAGAATCTTTTTTTATTTCATTTTTATCATAGGTAATCTTTAACCAAAAAATATTACCTTACTAGGGTTTCAAGTTGTTACACATAGTGGTATGATATTGTCATTGATGTCAACATGTGCAGAAGAATCCAGTACCAACCCAAAGTTTGGAAGGAAGAACATTAATCAAATCTCAGAAGAGATGACACACATGAGCCGTTCATTCTTATTTTGTGACAATCCAAGATCGTTAGATCAAAGCAAAGTCAAAGGTTGGGAATGATTAAATCTCAATCGTCAGATCTGATGTAGGAGCTTCGTATGATCTCTCCATTCGTTAGATCAAGGAGGGACTTCATATGAATTCTCGACCATCCGATCGAGTTTAGTGGAAGAAAAGTGTAAGCCAAAATATCCCGGAGTCTCAGATTAAAAGAACTCATGAAAACCATTGATCTAATATCTCTTTGGGAGAAACACGAGTCGTTGGATTAGGTGGTCAAATCTAGCCCTGACCTCTCTGGAGAAAAGGATTCTAGAGTAGGTGAATTTACCTGAAGGTTGAAGTCCCAAAGTCATGAACTCCAGTCAACTCTGACGTTGACCACTCCAGTGAAAAGGAGTCTAGAATAGGTGAATTTACCCGAAGGACAAATCCCCAAAGTCACAAACTCTATTCAACTCTGACCACTCCAGCGAAAAGGAGTCTAGAACATGTAAAAGTTATCGAAGGCTAAATCCCCGAAGTCACAAATTCCCATTGACTCTCATATCAGAGGAAGAATAGGAAATCCCATCAACCACCAAGAACTCCCAAATCCCAGAGATTTAGAATAAGTTAAGGCCATAGGATCAAGACAAGTTGAAAATATACGGTGTTAGATCTATTCGGCACTTCAACAATAATCGAAGGATATTACAAAAATGTCAAAATTCATGAAGCCATGAAGTACCGAAGTCATGAAGTAATACATGTGGAAAAAGACAAATATGACATGTGACCAAATCAAATGGTGATGAGTGTGAAGTTCGATGTGGCACATAAGGACTGTAAAAGTCACAAGTCAGGGTGACACAGAGCAGCCACTCATCTAGTTCTTTGTCAACAGTGACGTGAGCAAGAAACGTCACTCTTGGAGTACATCCTTCAGGGATATCCAACTTCTCCTACCAGCAAAACTACCCAAAGCGTCGAAGGCCGAAGTCATGAATAGTTGAATACCCAGAGAGCGGGAGCTCCTTTGTGCCTAAGTCTATGGTCCAAGCTCCTAGACACATAAAGGTTATCAAGAAGGGAGTGTTGATACACCCTTCGAAATAATTTGCTCTCGAAGAGTTGGAATATTACAATGGAATGAGTCTCAAAACATCAAAATCCCTAAATGAATGAGAAACGTCCATCTCAAACGTGCAAATAAAACGTGACCGTCAATATTGATAAGTGATTAAGCAATTTTTTGGATTAGCACTTAGACATCGCCTATGGTCATATGGAATAGAGGTCTTGAAAGTGTTCCTGTGCACATTTAACATATATAGGGAGAATGTTTCCTCTGTCAGGAAGAAACTTTGAACCAAACATGATCTGGATTCTTTCCTGATCGATATTAAGTGATCTAATACATCCAATGCATTGGAAAGCTAATCCAAAATCTCAAATATGATCTGTTGGAGAACCGAGGATGTAGAAAAATCTTAAGAATAAAATAAAAAGGCATGAGATTGAATTAAAAGAAATCGATCCATACTTGTGATCGATTTATGAAAAATCTCTCTCACTAAATTAAAAAGCTTTCACATTAAATGGGTGAATAAAATAGAGGGAGTTATTAATTCTAAATTAAAATACAAATTATATAATTGTAAATTTAACTGAAGAGGTGCAATGGTCCAAACAAAGGGACAAAATGCTTCAATTATCACACCAGCAGGAAGACTATATAAGAAAGAAAGAACGATGAAGAAGGAGGGTCTCTGCATTCCAGATAAAAGACTTAAGATAGAAGCAGAGTCCAAATAAGAAGGACTATTCATATTTATGCAGTGAGTGTGGAAGGGAGGAGCAAGGAATGCTTGACATCCTTTATTAAGTAAAGTGTGGATAAAATGGAGTTGGTGCTTTCTAGGTTTGGTGCCCTAAAAACAAGGGAGATGGTGCTTCTTAGGGTTGGTGCCCTAAAAAAAAGCGAGTTGGTTCTTCCTAGGGTTGGCTCCTTAAAGACAAGGGAGTTGGTGCTTCCTATAGTTGGTGCCATAAAAAAAGGGATTTGGTGCTTCTTAAGGTTGGTTCCCTGAAGAAGGGGATTTGTGTCTCCTAAAGTTGGTGCTCTAAAAAGGATTGGTGTCCTTCACTATCTCGAATTATTCTTTATTCATTTTAATTTAAATCACTCATCAAGATGGTTATTTCGCTTAGAATGAATGAGAAGATATTTTCTTCAAATGTCAGTCTATTCAAGATTTAAACAGACTTCCCTCATGATTTAGGAACCTTTAGTCATCATTCAACAGATATTGTGGATTGCATTGTTCTAGTTGGATAAATTATGAGAACAATTGACTGGCTTGGTGTATCTTCTTGAGAAAATGAATCGATGGTGACCTACCTTTGTTGAAATCGTGTACTCGATAGTCCTCCAGTTAGTAAACCCCCCAAAAAAATTGTTTAGAACTAAACTGCTAATATTATGTTAAGATTTTCTTAGTCGACAACTAAGATTGTCGAGAACTTATTTCTCTTGTATTCCTAGCTTGGTTAGAGAAATCGAAATTTGTTGGTTAGATATTGTTACCAAGTTTTCTAACGAAAGGAATATTTGAAGCTATGATACACTTAGTGTATCTTATGACAATTGTTGAATCTATAACTTAGTTTTTAGGTATATATTAATTGAGGATCTTTTTAGATTAAAATAATATTTATAAAATGTGATATTTTACAAATCCTAATTTATATCTTTATATTAATGGTATGGTATTAAATGTATAATGACATGACATGGTTAAATAGTTAACTTGGATTTACGTTTTGATTGCAAAAGAAAGTGGGTTAATAGGATTGGATTGTAGACACTATTTTAGTTAGGTGCTTAAATATATATTTTTAAATATTGTGAAACATATCTAGAGTTCGCAACCCCTAGATGGATATGTTAAGAAGTATATTGAGGAAGATTAAGAAAGTTTCTACGGTAATTGTTGTGAAGTTTTTTATGTTTTTAATTAAATTGGGATCAATTAGTATCTACTTATTTACCCTAGTTAATTAAAAAGGTGCTGACTTCGTTAAATTAATACGTAATTATATGACATTTCAATAATCAACTAACAATTGTTCCTTGTATTGATTTACTTGTTTTTGAATAATGGATCGTAGAACTTAAATCGTATCATGTAAGACTTGAGAAACATATGTGTAATTTGGGTTGTCTTGTTAATCATCATTAATTAATGAAATTCTAAACGAGAGTGGAAACTTAATTTCTCACGCATTTTACTCACATATGTTTAGATTCAGAAGTGGGTGTTACACATCTATATGATCTAGTGATTTTGATTGTTATGTTAGACTATTAAATGCTATTAATAATGGTGTCGTAATATTGTGGTGTTATGTTATTGAATAAGAGTAATATGATGTTAAATAAGGTTATATCATTGAGGTTTTTTCCTTGTTTGTCTTAAATGTCTTCCTCATGCAATTGTCGTGCCAAATTATTTAGTAATTTTTTTTAGCCTTCATTTAAAATAAATAATAATATATAAATTAAAAAAAAAAATGCTACTTTTATTGTAATCGCTTACATAATTGACTAATGAGAGAGAGTGGGTTGTTACATTTGGCTTTCTAACTATTATTTTTTGATGGGAATATGTAAGAGATATAAATTTTAACTCATTTAATGCAGTCTAAACAGATGGAACATCCAGGTTAAAAATAGTTGACTATGACTCCATGAGTGGGTAACATGTTGTTGATTAATTGGGTTGGTTTTCATTGATGTCGACCCTTGACGCAAGTCTGGTAGAAAATTATGATATCCCCAACAATATTTTTAAAGGAATCAATTTTCTTTGATGTATAATGGTATGGATATTAGTATATTTGCAAGTATGACTATTCTATATGGATAGTACATGGCATGCCATTTTCAGTGATATATGGAACGTCACATAACTCCTCACGGTTAGAGAGTTATGGCCTTGTGAAGTTGGAGAACCTTCATGAGTTATCTACAAGCCCCTAGAAGGTTAAATGAGTCAAATTGTTATAGAAAATCCTAGCAGAAGTTGACTAGTCAAAGTGGGTGAAACTAGGAGTTAATCATGGGTTAAGTTGTTTTAATAAGAAAATAATTAAAAATAAATTAGTTGCAACTAGAATTGGGGAGTTTAATATTTGTGCAAAATGTGGTTATAGGTGGACAAATGTTTTTAAGTGGGTTATCCCTAAAAGAAGGAAGTTGGGTAAAGTTAGTTAGAAGCGAACCCCTTGAGGAAGCTACTTGGAGAGTATAAATAAGAGAGAAAGGGTCTCCTATTTGAACCTAATGATCTCATTGAATAGCTATTATTTGTGAAAAGGTTTATTGTAGGTACTCATTGATACATATGAGGTTACGTAACTCTGAGGTAGAAAAGGAGGGTTGGCGGTGAAAGTTTCAGAATTGTAGAAATACTGAAAAAAAACCCTAGTTTTTGAGGTGTATGTGTGTTGCAGTGGAAGAAGGCTCATACATACGTGGGATGAAGCAGAACAAGGTGTGTACAGTAGGGAAAATCCATGAAAACTTGAGTTGTTGAGGGTGCGAGGTTCTCAAAGTCTAAAAGAAAGCTCCCATCAACATCTACAATGATTAGGTATGATAGATCTATCTACATGTTCAAAAGGTATGTCCCATTTCTATGTGTAGTTGAATATTGTTGTCTACATGAGATATGGTTATGAGGGTTTGAGTATTTCCCCTAGAGAGGCTATTGGTTGTATGACACTTAATGTATAAGTCAGTTCTACTAAAATACAATGCTGGTATATATGATATTTATCATTGGTACATCTTGCTATTGGTGAGGCATATCTTGGATTCCTTAGCACATGGTTGAGAGATTTTGGTTATGAAATAGTTGTGAATTTGTTGGTTTAGTTTGAGGTTGCGTATCAATGAGGGTTTTGATGTCTAGTCCATGTTAGGGTTATTAAAATTGATCATGATTGTATGCACATGTAGGGAACATGACTAGAAAGACATAGATGAACTTGGTTAAGGGATATGTATGATGATGTCTGCATAGGGAACAACTACAGATTGGATAGAGTGACAGAGTACAGGTTGATGTGACAAAGGACACAAAGTGTCTAAGTTTCAGAAAATTGAAAGCCCTAGTGTTCAAAAGGTATATGCAAGTTGCAATATAGACATGTCACATACATATACAGGCTCCAGGATAGATAGGTCATGTACATACACGATATGCACCATAAATAGGTTTTGTACCTATTGGATTTGGTTGGTATTGGTTGAATTCTAGTATAGGTTGATTACAGAGCATTGGTATAGGTTGGTAACAGGTGGCTGACACATATTGGTGTAGGTTTATAGTTGTATATCTCACAGTGACATTGTGGCAGTGGTTTCATCATTTGACACTTATATTTCAGGGCGATTGGACGGGTCAAGGATAGGTGGTTGTAGCCGGAGAACATAGGGGGTTGTAGCCTCCTTCTGGTTGTAGTTAGAGAATCAAGGAGTTGCAGCTTCCCTTGGGTTGTAGCCTTAAAATATAGGGGGTTGGAGTCTCCTTTTAGTTGTAGCTAGAGGACAAAGGAAGTTGGTGCTTCCAATGAATTCTTAAAGACATAAGAAAAATCATTTCGTGGTTTTCTCCTGCATTGGGTTTCCATGTAAAAATACTAGTGTACTATGTCTTTGTATGATTTCTCATTGTTCATGGTTCATTTATTTTGTAGAAGTTGAATGATAATGGTAAATTTATCATAAAGATAAAAAAACACTTATATATTGTGGTTAAAAATGATTAAATTTCTCTATTACTATTTCACCCCCCTATCAATAATACAACACATGTGTGAGTTAAGTGAGAGGTGGTTTTAACAAGTGTCATAAGTGAAGCTTTGTAACTGGAGGCCCGTACATCAGGGATTTATAAAGCTATGAATTTCCAAAGAGGGAAATGGATTCAAGAAAATTCATAGGAAAAAGAAAATGTTATATACAAAATATATGGGAGGAAGGACATTGCTTAGTATGTTGTGGAAAGGGAATATTTGATGTGTGAGCACTCATTGTGTTAGGAAAATGATTTTCTGGTATAGAGGAACATTGGCTAAAGTGTGGAGGTCATTTTCCCCTTATTGAGTAAGTGATTTGGTTGTCCTGCATCAATGCTTGGGTGGAACATGGTTGTTCCATTTGTTTCCATCCTTTTACTACATATATGTATAATCTACAATTTTATATTTTACATATACATATTTTGTTTATGAATTCCTTGTTAAATTGCAGAGATTTTTTTACATAAGTGTGATTTTCTAAATTTAAAGGGGTAAAGTTATATTATGTTGAATTATGAAAGTCATCAAGGAGTCCACGCAACCTCGAATGTAAACTCGCAATTGAATATAATGTAAACTCGCAATTAAATTTTACATTCAATTTAAATATCAAGTTCCTCCTAACTGGTGTGTTTATTATCCAATGTCGAGGGTATTACTATACTTGGGTCTTTATATAGTATCGAAGGCACCTTTCGAGGTTATAGTTTTCCAACTGGTAGTGGTGCACACAAATATTTACATGGGTATACATAAATTCGTTATATAGATTGATTATTCTAGTCATTAACACTTACTTATAACTTCCTCTTAGAATTCTTAAGTATGGACAAAATATACAAATCTTATCCTAAGGTCGTAACCCACTTAATTACATGGGTAAGTAACTTACCCCTTCCCAAAGTTATCAACTGTAGTTCACCCACAAAACCCTTATGATCTCGTTGTCATTGTTTAAGGCATAAAATTGAATAAAGAGAAACTTGAACCAATTACAAATTACATCCTTTGGAATACATTACCAATGGTATTTAAAATAATATATTTATTGCCTTCTCAAAGTATTTTTCTAAGGTCTTATTCCCGAGAATTCACTATTTACATCAAGTCCGTCATACCTGGGTCAACTTGGAGTATGGCGCCTTAATCAAATCGGTCTTAATGGAATAGACAGGTCTTTACACAAGTTGGTACTCCACTCAACCTCCTCCTACGTACCACTATTAGTTTTCCATTTCCAATGGAAACTTGGGCATGTGAACTATGATACTACGGATCACTCACCAACCAATATCTCGCCAACTTTCTAGTTTGTGGAGGGTGAGGTAGCTCATATATAGAGTTATCTCTTGTTGAACTTTGTGCCATTAATGGACATTACCCGGGTTCCCATACCTTCAATATTTTCTATGTGAAGAGGCTTTCGAACGCTGAGACTCTTCCTCCTTTTGTTTCCAATAAATTTTAGCAAAGCAGTACTATGGTGTTTTTCTCTAAAGTTCCTTGTTTTGTTTCCTCTAGGAAGGAACACTCTAGTAAGTCTTGTTCTAAATATTTTTGTGACACTTAATCCATGCATTTGTTACCCGCATTACCACCAAAGCAGTACTATGGTGTTTTTCTCTCAGAAGTTCCTTGTTTTGTTTCCTCTAGGAAGGAACACTCTAGTAAGTCTTGTTCTAAATATTTTTGTGACACTTAATCCATGCATTTGTTACTTGCATTACCACTAAATTGTTTATTTTTTAAACTGGGTACTCAAACCCTTGCTAACTATAACAATGCCTCTGTTACGAAATAAATGTAAGTGAGTACATTAGTGGTACATACAAATTCATTTATGAATTACATCCTACAATGCAAGTTCATTATACAACATCATCGCTACTAAAAACATAAATCATAACACCAAGCAATACAGGATATCTACCCATCCAACCTACCTGCAAGGTTAGGACCTCCAAGACACATAATCAATGCTCAAGTCTAAAATTCATCCAATTGATTTTGACCATTTAAGGTCTCAATATTGGCGATTTTTTTGAGGAACAAGGAAGCATCTAATTCCCATACCCAAACTCAATCTAGACTCAGGATTAAGATAACAATAAAGTACTTAATCATAATGCAAATTTAATCATTCAATTTCTCAAATACTAGACAAGTTTTCTTCCCTTAAGGTTACAATAAAATAATTAACCATCATCTAGATAATATTCCATCTCCTTATGAAATCTATCAAATAATTATTACTCACCATTAAACAAAAATCTCTTCCCTCAAGGAAATACAAGAATCAACCATTATTCCATATTGTAACAGTCCTTCATTGTACGACCAAGTAAGTAGATACTATTAGTTAGAATACTATATATATATATATATATATATATATATATTTGAAAGAGAAAAGAAGATAAAAGAAAATCTCTCAGCACTAAGAGGAAACTGTAAGATTACTCTGTACTTTCTGAACTAAAAGACACTGTGATGAAATAATTATGCAACTATGTGAATGTCTGTTCTGAGAATGAGTTAAGATTTTGTTTTGAGACCCAAAATGTCTCTTCTAAGTGTCACAGTGAAAACATGGCCAGTGCCAACTCTAGAAGTGGGTAAACGACCCCTTGAAGTCGCAAAGTTTAGGAGAAACAATGCAAGGTATGCCCCGAGACCATTCAAGTTGGGCAATGACCCTAAAGTTCTGAATAATGAACATCCAAAGAGACAATGAAAAACTTACACAGAGTAGGAGCACTAAGTGCGCATGAAACCTTTTTAAATTCCAAAGCTCACGAGGGAAGTGCAAGTGAGCATTGGAGTTCACTTCATATAAGTGACAAGATCAAGAGAAAAAGTGTGAGTAGGGTTTCAAGTGGGGACTCAAGGAGTGTAAAAATAATCCCTTTTTAAGAAATGGTGGATGAGATATTCTCGTGAGGATTCAAAATCCCCAAAACCATTAAATCATATAGGAGGAGTGCACTCATTAATCCCTGAGTCCTTTGGACTTCGTCACTTCGACACATTTGAGTCGTTTGTATTAAGTGAGCCTCAAAGCCCAAATTCATGGAGTGAATATACACCGAAGATCAGTGGGCGAATGCAAACCATTGGATCCTCAAGGGGTTCGACGATTCAACAAGTTTGATTCGTAACTGACTAAGGGATAAGAATCCCCGAAGCTCTGAAGTCGTGGAGTAAAGGAAATCTATGGATGTAGTGATCGAACAAGGACCGTTAGATCGCTGAGCCTTCATCCTTCGGAAGTTTAGTAGTATGACACTTCGACAAAAATGAGTCATAGTAGTTAAGGAATAAGAAACCCTGAAGCTGGGAAGTTCGGAGTAAATCCTGATCATTAGTTGTTGGGTACATGTGTCTGAATATTTCTGATTATTCAACATTCGACTATCCAGAATTTTAGGGGTGAAAGTTGCTTGGGTGCGGAAAGTCCCGAAGTCTCGAAGCCCGGTGTTAGTCCTAACCGTTTTTTCATGGGTGAACGTGGATCATAAATTTTCGCCCTTCACCAATTCTGCATTCGAGAGTTCAGGAGTTTGGTAGTGATCAGGAGAAAGAATCCCCAAAGCCCGGAGTTTTGGAGTTGATCATTGTTGTCAGCTATACGAGGGATGTCGAGCATTGATCCCTGAACTCTTTGGGAGTTCAGCAATAAGGGCGTATTAGTTCAAAGTTGAAAGGTGCAGAGAAACTTCGAAGCTTGGAGTTCCAGAGGGGATATCTACCGTATATTCTCGTATGAGGAGGAATCATGTCAGTCATTCGATTAAAGTCATAACCAATGATGAAGGAAGGTGGAAGGTAGGGTAGAAATCACATATGTCGGTCAACCTCGAATTAAGACTGAGTTTGGCTGGTAACACTCTTAGTGAAAAGGGAGTGTCGGAGTTCTGGAGCTCCGAATCAATGGTGATTTTAAGAACCCCCCCTAAATTTATATGTATAATAATTGGGCGAATCCCCATGATACATAGGAAAAATTGAAGGCTATTTTATAAATAATATAATATGTATATATAATTTTTTGGCAAATCTTTTAGTCGATTA
>SNQJ01S0026184.1:20730-74240 GCA_010110895.2 Picea sitchensis | reverse complement strand
CCCTAACCAAGAGATAGTCCAAGCCAAAACGTAACCGCTAGCTGCAGCAGCTGCATTGACAACTCTCCTCAAACCTGCGCACAAAACTGGGCACTGCAGTTCGCACAAGTGCTGCTCTGCAATTCTGAGACTGCCTGCCAAAATGAAGACTGACCTCCTGTATTTATAGTAATTATGGCTAACTGCCTGGGATGACTTCTCATTCTAGTCATCTGTTTGTTCAATATATTATTATTTCTTCTAGCCAACTTCTTCTATTGGAGGCTAATAACCTAATACAAATTATCTTCTTGAGCCGACAAGTCTTCTAGGGTTATTAGCCAACTCATTAGGGTTTCTTCTTGCTTCCCGAAGTATTCTATTCTCGTCAGGTTTACACGTGGAGGTAAATACCTCCCGCAACTACCATAATATCAACATCAATCACCCATGAAAAACTCATAAATTTAGGGAAAAGCCAGGGAAAACCCCAACATGAGGAAACCCAATGAGAGAGAGAGAGATTTTATTATTCAGCTTCAGGAAAGTACATATTAGCAACAAACTCACAGTTTCCAGCCAAGAGAAAATACCTCACAACACCAAAACTGTTCCCCACAAATCTGCCTCGATCACTGTGCCAAGTCCGTACTTTTGTACGACCCACCCAAAATTGTGGCACCTCGAAAATTGTGCAAACAACCTATTGTACAGACTGTTTTGTACGACCCAACAACAACAAAACAACCTTGAAAACTGTGCCAAGCCTTGCCTCAATTTTCGTTCCCTTTTCTTCTTGCTGCATGGACTGTACGGATCCGTACAGTACGACCTCCTACAACAAAAAAATAACTCAGGAATGAAACATATATTCTCCATTGGGATTTGTGCCCACTTGGTCTTGGGAAATGTGCCCTAATTTTCCTCTCTCAAGCCTACTCGAAAATTCTATCTCAATCTCCTCCTCTTGTATCTTGCACACTACCCAATGCATTCTTTTATAAATTTGAAACTGACATTTTACCTCCCAAGTGTCTTTTCAGCTTCCCTAACCCTAAATCCAAAGGCCAAGATCTAATCTTTCCTTTTTTCGAGATCAAGGGTCATGATTCATTCCCTCCAAAATGAATCACTTAAAATGTTAAAGTACATTTCACTTTATTACATAAGTGCACTTCATGAAATAAAGTCACTTTAAAATTAGAAGGTACACTTTATTAAAAAGTTACTTAAATAAAATAACCACTTTACAACTTTATAAAATCCCATTACAAAGTTAAGTGCCTAGTAGTGTAAACATAAGGTTACATCTGCATACAACACAAAACATGCGAAGTACCTCTCGAGCTAAAAAAATAACATAGAAGTCCTGTCACCATCTTCCTAGGGCGGGAAGAGCTCTATAATGTAAATGAGCAAGTCTTCTATGCCATCACTTGCTCAACCTGATGAAATCATGTGACAAGATTTGGATTGGTAGAACTGTCAATTTGTATAAACTCCTTGTTTGGTCAGGTTATGTCATGTCTCAAACTAGAGACCATCTAATATGTTTCCTTTTGCAACCGTCACTATGGCTCCTTCTCAAGGGATATTACTAGTGACATGTCTTCATTGTAACCTGCCCAGAACAAGAAACCTCAGAAGCTTGCATAAAGACACCTCAGAAAGCTCGGCCTCAACATTTTGGTCAACAATTTATCCCACAGTTTAGCCTGTGGTTATGGTGAGGTTTGTGGTCAGCCTTATCACAAAACTGTTAAGGGTCTCGACCCTTCCCTTGTGACTGCAATAGGGCTTCAACAGTCCTTAATTTTATTTGTGGAAATGACCATCTTCAAGAACTGCTCTGATACCATGTTAAAGTTTTAAATTCTAGACTACTTTACAACTACAATAAGCTAATGAGGATCTCAAGAAGATTAACCATACACAGATTACACAACAGGTCTTCTCGTTTGACCACATGCAATTCTCTTTCATTGCCACCCAACCATAGACATCCTCAAGTGCCACCCCTGAGTAGAGAAGAAAAAGAGACCTGCTACAAAAGTATATCCAAGAGAAAATCACCCAAATACAGAGATATATGTTGTTACAAATGTGCACAATCTCCTATCTTAGAAATGTTTCAGATCATGCCAAATTTTGCTGCCCCGGACTAGTACTCCTGCCACTGCCTCAGATGTGTTAGGAGGGCGAGTTGTTGTGTGTCAAATGAGGAAGGCTTGATATGTATTTATACTAATTCATCACTGAACTTTTAGGGCTGACTTCTCCTTCTAGAAATTCTAATTTCCCATTATAATTTTTCTTTGTAGGGCCTATTGCTGCCTTATACACACCTAGGCTATCCGGGAAGAAATATTCAATCCACTTGGTGTGTCCTTGGGGGAAAGTCTCGAGTCAAGGTGCTATCACCTGACCCTCAACTCCTCCTTCTAGGCCAACTCCTAGAGAAGCCAAGGGGGGTAGGGGTAGTACCTAACAAAAATACTGAGGCCCTTTAAACTAAAAATAAGCAAAAGAACTACTTCTAGGAGTTTATTGCAAAATAAAACACAGGCATTCAACACTTATCATTCATCATTTGAGATACTCATGTAAAGCATTTTTCCATAAAAGATATATGCATAAAACAAATAGGATACAAATTTTGCAAGATATGATAAAATTTGTTAGACAATCACATGAATGAAATAAATTGCTCACATACATAAAGATAAATCCATAGTACCAGTGCCTTAAAGGTATCATGGGAAGTTTGTTGATCACATGTTTTATTAAGGTAAATTAAAGGTAAATTAATGAGAGATTGTGTGGAGAACTTACCGAAGCCCTAGGGCCTCACCAGTAAGTTTAGTAAGGGTGCCAGATGTCCAACACAGGGAGAACTTAGATATCAAAGTTCACGTCTGACTTCACACACTCCCCTTATGCATTTTCCGGCGCATTGAAGTAGCAATTATCGAGATTTCTCTAATTAAACTAAAATCAAGGTTTATTTTAGCTTTGCAAAAAGGAAAGAAATAAACTTTGAAGATTGTTTGAAACTGAAATGAAACTTTGCAAGAAACTTGAGAATGAAATTAAGCTTTGCAAGAAATTTGAAAAGTAAAAAACTTGCAAAAAGTTATTGTTTATAGCAGAAAGTAAGATCTAAGCTAAGCATGGATAAAGATTGAAAGTACTTTTAAGTATAAATGCATGCGAGATTTGAGTGTTATGTGTATTAATTTTTCTTATGCTTGTATGTGTGTTTGAGATCATATAATGAGGCTTGCAAGGAAATAAAACAAAGACAAACACACAACACGCAACACACAAATCCTCCTAATGGGGATGGAGAAACTGGGCTCAAAGGACCTGCTTTTATTGATCATATTGCAACGAGAATTGAGTTCTCTTTTCTCTTTTGTACTTATGGACCCTTAGAATGAATCAGACTAAAACAAACTATTACAAAATACTTTCTGAAAGTCCTAGTCTTCAAGGGTTTCAACTTGGGCTCAAAATTCTTCACTTTTGCCTCAATTTCTCTAGAGTTTCCCCTTGCTTTTTGGTGGACCTGCTAAAAACCAGCAAATAAAGTGATTAGAATATGATGAGAAACAATCTAAAAGACAACTAAAACTTAAAAAAATTAACCAAAATTTTCTGAAATTTTCCTACGGCAAAAATGCAACTTTTTGGAGAATTTTCGATGCTTTGAATGAGACTAAACTAAGCTCTTTTAGTTGTTTCTGTTTGCTGTCCCAAAACAATAAGCATAAAATAACTAATTAGCTTGATCTACAATGTAAAATAAAACAACTTTCTAGTTTAAGATTTAGATGAAAAATATAGAAAATTGCATCGAAACTAGCTTAGATCTACTCTTTTAATGAGAAAATATTGAAACTAGTAAAAACTTCATGCATGCAACATTAGATACTGAAATTTATCTTTTAAAACAGATCTAGTTGACATGCAAGCAAAGAAAGAGGGAGGAAGAAGAAAATTTATGATTTTTCGGAGCCTTTGCTTGAGCGTGGAATTTTTGGGCTATGGGGTCCCTTTGGTGTGAGGAAGAGGGAGGATGTCTTTTTTTCAAAATTCTTGGACAAACACTAGATGAAAACTAGCTCCTTTGTTTCTCCAAGAACTTGATCCTGCATGCTACAAAGAATACCTGCAAATACCTGTAGACTTGGTGTTTCCTACACAAGAAACTTCAATTGCACATTAGTTTAAACAAAAACAAGATTTGCAATGTAAGCATTCAAATATAGATCAACAAATGGATTAGAAAGTAAACAAACAAAAGAATCCACTCCAATAAGATAACAATATCCCTATGATTAGCCAAGTTAAACAATAGATACATGCAATAAATCAAAGCAACATCACCTCAAATAGGTCCAAGATCCATCCACACATGAGCACCAAACACAATAGATGACCTCCAAAGTCTTTTTATTATACTTGCCTCTAGCAATAATGTAGCAATTGATTTCCAGTCAAAGGCCATTGACTTAAATCAATTTTTTTAAGATTTGTTTTTATAAATTTTGTATTAAATTGATTTTTTGTAAAATAAAAAAATAATTTTCAATTTTTAAAAATCGTTATTATTGATTTTTGATTGGTGGAAACCGTTGATGTGACTAATTTCTCATACTTGGAAGTGACATTTACAATAAAAATAATAATACAAAAAAAAAAAAAATTTAAAATTTACACGTGGTTCTTCGTTACTCTATCTCTGTTATGCGTACTTTTATAGTTAATACGAAGAGACATGTGTACTCTCTCGACAACAGTTAATACGAAATAAATTAAATAGCTTGGAAGAGGCATGCGTTGTTAATACAAAGAGAGATGCGTACTCTCTCGACTGTGGAAGTAGTTAATACAAAAAAAATTAAATAATTTGGAAGAGACATGCGTACTGACAGAAATGCCATTTCCAAAGTTGCTATATATTGATATTATGAGATCATGAACACATGTGCTTCTTATTAACCCTAGTTTTTAGATGGATCATAAGCCCATGCATTAGAGTTTTAAAAGAATAACATTTCAAAACATGGGTGTTGAGGATTTAGCTAAGTTATTTGGGTGTTTATGCAACCTTGTAAACATAGAGCCATCTAAATTATGTTTAATTTTAATTTTCTTTCTATATTTTTATTGAGTAAATAAAGTTTTTATACTACTTTTTCCACTGAGTCATACTTCATTGGCTTTATATTAATTCATACATTTTTAAATTTCTAAAATTTAACATTACAATTTTGAAAAATATGAATCAGTAAATATGAGTTTACAGCCTAGTAACTTTGTGGGATAAGTGGAAAATCTTCGAGCTGAAGTATCACTTAATATTCAATTGATTTTTTATTTCAAAAACTTTGGTATTTTTAAGAGAAAAATAGAAATAATATATTGCATTGACTCATCTTTAAATTATAATTCTTATTTAAATATTTCTACTTTTAAGGTGAGAAATTTGGTTAAAATGCATGTGGATAGTGGGGTTTAAATCATTTGCTTTATCTATGTGAAAATATTCAATTAATTTTTTATTTCAAAACTTCTTAAGAGAAAAATAGAAATTTCAAAAACTTTTGCAACTTTAAGAGAAAAATAGAAATAATATATTACATTGGTGGTGAGTCATCTTTAAATAATAATATATTACATTGGTGGTGAGTCATCTTTAAATTATAAATTATTTTTATTTAAATATTTATATTTTTTATTTATATTAATTAGATACAACATGACTATTAAATTAATATTTTATCATGTGATTTAATAAATCTAGTTTTTTTATATATATTAAAATTCTAAAAATTGATTTTATGAATGCAAAGTAGCACAACACCAATACCTCTTTTCTTTGTACACAGAGAACTCTGAACATTGTTAATATGTCTCTGAAATTAGGGATGGATTTTGACTCAACATATTTTTCAAAAACATTTTAATTATAATTATTAAATATGCATAATAATTTATTTTTATCTATATTTTATAGTTCCAAAACATTATAAAAAATAATAACAAGTCTTCATCTAATGTGACCTAATATTATTTAATGAATTTCAACATAGTATATATATATATATATATATATATATATATATATATATATATATATATATATATATATATAATATTATATTTATAAATATTATATTGTATCTAAAGAAGTAGGGTGTATTATTTATTTTAATATCTCATAGAGAAATTTGTAAATATATTTTGATTAAAATGTGTTTTAGTACACATTTTCTTTCTAGTGTAAATTTATGTTAATTTCAAATTTAATAATTTTGATATTTATATCTATGTTATAAAAATATTTTTTCTAAATATCATATTTACACTATTTTTTATTTATATCTAAATACTGTGTTTTTATTTTTTGTTTTATATATAATAATTTATATTAGGGTATAAACCAATTTTTTCATTATATATTATATATTAAGTTTAGATAATAATATAGCCATAAAGTTTCATTACTATTTTTATTTTATTTTTATAAATAGATTCAATTATAATTATTGTTAGGATATTTTTATGTCCATGTCAAAAATTATAGTCCAATATTAATTTTATTTAGAATAATATTTTATTTTATTCTTCAAATATTCTTGTATTTAATAATAATAATATTTATTTTTATTTTCTTTTTACCACAATATTTTTAATTTCAAAATTTCAAATATATTTTGACTTATTTTAACAACATTATTTATTTTATTTAATGTAATAGTAATATTATTTTAATAATATATAAAAAAAAAAAAAAAAAAAATTTATTAATATTATTTTTTAATGTTTTATATTTCAAATATTATATTCAATTTTGTAAATATTTTAGAATTACAATTATTATAATGGATTTTCACGTCATAATAATATTATTCTTTTCTTGAAAATGCAGTTTTTAATTTGACTATTAAAAAAAATAGTCATTTTGTTTTACTTTTAAGTTATATATATATTTATTTTAGTTTTAGGTTAAGTATAAATAATACATTGAGAGTTTCATAATTATTATAACTTTCATATTTTGGATTACATAAAACTAATATATTAAAACATTTCTAAGAGGTGTGTATAATCAACTTTGTCGCTAATTTCACTTGTTTCAATATAAAAAAGATTACAATGATGAATAACAAGGTCGCCCAAACTCCAACTAGCTAGAAGGAGAGGGTTGCCTTCTATTTATTACATTTTGGGTGATAATCCCAAGAGAGTATGCGCATTGCATGAGGGAGTGGCACATAGAGTAAAAGGGAGATGGAGGGGTGAGGTGGAGTGGAGAGGAGTGATGTGAGGTGGAGTGGAGTGGAACCAGTGTGAGTAGGAGTGAGGTGGAGTGTAGTGTGAGGGAAAGTGCTAGCATAGGGATGTGCACCCTTCCTCCTAAATGCACGACCTCTCATAAGTAGGTTGAGTTCCATCTTTGGGATCTCTTCCCATGTACATGTCACCAAACAAGTCACCTTCCTCTCTAGTGAACTCACCCAAGCTCTAAGTTGATCGAGAACTAAGGAAAAACATGTCCCCCCACATGTTTCCTAACTTTTAACATTTTTCCTAAATTTTTAGGAATTTAATTAAATGACTTTTCTCTCTGTCCTTTTTCGAGATAAATACATTTTTATCACTAAAATCATTTTTTTTCCTGGATAGAAGGGGAATGGGGTCTAAAGGGTGCACTGGCTTGGAAAACGTGTACAAACATGGCATCTGGCAATGATTGATGCCATGTTTTTACAATTTATTTAATTTTTACATTTTTATTTATTTTTGTTTCCTTTTATGGAAATGGCTATTTCACTAAAACATTTAAAAACATACCTGGGACCCCAGTGTAATTTCCATATGACTCTATTAAGATGACCTAGTATGAACCCATATACATTTAGACACTACATACATTGGTTATAAATTACGTTAAAAACCTAACCACCAACATACACCCACTTTGAGTCGGGCCTTGAGTGAAAAAACTTAGAAATTATTAATCACTTGATAAGGCGTGCAAAGATAATTAACAAGTGAAAAAGACACTCTAGAGTACATGCTCGTGCCCAGGTCTTTGGTGGCCAATAGTCTTTTACAAATTTCATGATCAAGTCATTTATTACAATGCCTCAGAGGGATGGAAATATGGAAAGGTGGTGTTTAAAGACTTATTTCTGATCTGAACTCGGGACTTTGAGCATTTGTCTACTCAGCCTCTAACGCCTCAACTTCATATCCAAATTTAGTGTAATCCCTATTATTATAACATTGGCTCCATATGGGACGTGTGCTTGATATTTTATATGAGCACTACGGAGAATCCGTAATCAAATGACCTACATCATCTACCATCACCGGGTAACATATCCATATAACCAATAATAAACCTAAATTGTACTCATAATATACAAGTAAAGATGATACAAAAAGCAACAAACATACATGTAAATATGGTACAAAAAGCAGTGAATAAATAATGTATAGAAAATCAAAAGAACAATGTACAGAGGATGCCCCCATGGGCAATCAAATGACCTCGCTGAAGAACAACTTGAGAAGCCGACCGCTGACTGGAGTGCCAACCCTCACCATCCAATTGTTGAAAAAAGGAGTTCTTGTCGGCTGTACCCTGAATGATGTATGGACCTATCCATAAACTATCAAACTTTCCATGATTCCCGTTTTTCCCTTCTTTATCCCAAAGAAGGATTGTGTCACCTTCCTGAAAAACTCTATGTCGTGAAGACTTATCAAAGTATTCTTTACCTTTTCCTGATTCTTTATACGTTGATCCAATGCTTTCCTTATGTTCTCATCCAACAGATCGATCCTTCTCTATTGGAAATCATCATCCAAACCATACCTATGCACAAACTGATACACTAGAATCTTCAAGTGAATCGGTAACGTAACATCAAGGCCATAGACAAGTTTCACAAGTATTCTCGGAACTCTTTGCACTCCACTCACCCATAATGAAAACTTTCTAATTTTGTTGTCCCATGACTTCTTATTATCCCCCACTGTTTTATTTAGAATATTCATTAAGTTCTTATTGTTGGATTCAACAATACCATTACCTTGGGGATAACATTGAAGAGTGTGACAACATAATGCCATACTTAAAACAAAATGAAGACAATTATGTTGAGCTATGGGTCTTTGCATTTCATTAATTGTAATCTATGGCACATCCAATTCTGCATTTGATTATCTTATCTTCAAGAAAATCCATGACCACTTTGTCAATTGCTGACTTAGTGGGTATTGCTTCCACTTAGTAAAATAATCAGTCGTTGTAATTATCCATGTGTAACCATTACTTGAATTATCCCTAAACCGGACTCCATGAAATCAAGCTCCCCACCTGTTGGAAAGTGCTGGCTATCTTCGACCACTATTGGATGAAGAGGAAAGGATGCTAGCTTCTGCTTCCTGGAATAATCGACACCGTTGGACAATCCCTGACCATTTTATGAACATCCGAGAAAATGGTCGATGAATAGTAACCTACTTTGAGGATTTTATGGGCGGTAGTTTTAGCTGCAAAATGCCCACCACCATAAAACCTCGAATGGAAATCAACCAAAAGTCTCTTGGACTATATCTCATCAACACACCTAAGTATCACTCTATCGGGGTTCTTCCACCCCAAGCCATATTTGAATGATACAATATTTCATTCTTTCAACCTCACGTCTCCTTCTCTCTCTCTTATGACCAATCAAATGACTTGGACATATAAGGTTTGCAAGAAAGAAGATGATATTGACATACCATTGGTGTTGTTCTAACCTCTGAAGTTCAGATGACAAGGATGGCCTAGATTGACTGTTTTGACAGACTAGATGCACCACTTGTTCATTTCCGGCACATTTGAACCAACCCTGACCTTTAATCAACTTGTGAAGGGTTTGATTCTAAGTCATATTCTTGAATCTTGAGAGACCCACTTTCTCCGACTCTAAGCAACTCTGCTTCCCAAGGATATCTTTTACCGGGAGTGAGGGACATAATACCACAACTTTTGAATATACTATATAGACTTGGAAATGCTTAAGGGATTTAACTAAGGTGTAAGCTTGCTTTTCCATACTAGTATAGTTAAGCTCGGAATTTAATTCCTTACTCATAAAAGCAATGGGTTGCTCCTAACCCTCATCATTCTTTTGGAGCAAGACCCTTAAGTCTCTTCCTAAGCAAAGGAAAAGATTTTGAAAGTCTTTAGAATACCTATACCACTAGTACAGGAGATTTCCACTATGCCCCATTACTTTGGCTCTGTCCTTCACTTGCCCACTCAAATTTAGCATCTTTTTCAATAATTTGAGGAGTGTCACCTCAAACGCAGCATAGGATGAACCGTCTGACAAAGTATATTTGTCCAAGGAAATAATGAAGGTCTTTCTTGGTTGGGGGTAAAGGAAATTTCTTTATGGCTTCGACCCTTTCATGATCCATCTTTAACCCATCTTTTTCTATAATGTGACCTGGCAACTTGCCTTCGTCCACACCCAAAATAGATTTAGTTGGATTCAAAGGGATGCCATACTTATGACACCTTTCAAACACCTACCTAAGATGACTTATGTGATCCGACCTTTCGAAAAATGTCAAGTCATCTTGGTAGATTTCACGATTTTTCCCATTAACTCATGAAAATCCATGGCTCTCTCAAAAGTGTGGTAATCTCCTGCAATTAGTAAGACAAAAGGCATCCTTAGGTATTCAAAAAGTTCCCCAAGGTGTGGTAAAGGTAGTTTTTTTTTAATCTACTTTCCTCACCAACACTTGGTTATAACCGGAGAAGCCATCCAACATGGACATAATTCCTGCTCCGGTAACCCTTTTCAAAAGGTACTCCATGTTTTGCAAAGGATAATTATCCTTAAGTGAAGCCTGGTTTAAATTTCTGAAATCAATGCACAACCTTATCCCCCCATTCTTTTTCCCAACATAAACCAAGTTGGAGCACCAGGATGAATGTCTTGTTGGAGCAATGATGCCATCATCCAACATCTTCTTAAGCTCAACTTGAACTAATGGTGCTAACTTAGGATTTATTCGCTTAAGCTTTTGTCCCAAAGATCTCAACATCCTTGAGTGGGATAGTATGTTGAAACAAATCCTCTTTATATGATTTGAGCTCATCATATGTGAAAAGAAATACATCCCTATACTCTTGGTGTTGGAAAACTGATGCATGTAGGTAAATTTAAAAAATTTACAACATACAAACAACATACCAATACATCTTTCATATATATCAAGATCACTGAAAGTATTCAATCACGTAGAGAACACACGATACCCTAGGGAAACCCTCTTGGGGTAGAAAACCCACCAAAACTTTTTAGATTCTTCATCAAGGTAATACCGCACAAGACTTTAGAGTAACTAGCTAGGACTTTGAGGGCTGAAACAATACCTCTGCTTCAACACTTACAAACTTCACAAATAGTTGAACTAACACTTATAGTAACAACTTGACAAACACACCAAAAGATAACTGACTTTCATTCTTGCTGTAGCAGAGTTATGACAACTTTAACATAGTATTTGTAGCAGCCTTTTATCAACAAGGAACGACAAAAGACTTCTACAAGAATAGAGTGCTTGTATCAACAATATACTTCAACAACTAGCAGCCATATACCAACAAAAGACTCCAACAACTAGCAACCATATACCAACATAGAATTCCAGTAGATATCAGTCATAAACCAAGAAAAATACTTCAACAAATAGATGCCTTGCCTCAATAGGAAGACTCCAGCAAAACAAAGGTATGTAAATGGTAAGTGAATGCCCTTTTTTTATAGGTTGGTTTGGTTTCCCTAAGCAGCCCCCTATGAATTAATGTCAGCTGTATAAGAGTCACCTCCTAATGTTCCAAGAGCCACCTCCTAAAGTTTCCAGAGCCACCTCCTAATGCTCCTAAAGGTCACTTCCTTTGTCTCCTCTAAAGGCTGCTCTAAACTGTTGTCTTAGGATTGTATGACAGCTATATAACAACTGTCATACCACCCTCTTAACCAACCCTAAGTCGGCCACTCCAACCATCCTAAGAAACCCTCTTAAGCAACCTCCCTAAGTTAGCCACTACAACCTCCCTATGAAGCCCTCTTAGAGGTGCTATGAGGTTGAAACATGGCATATGGTTGTCTTGGCATAAGGTTGACACTTTTCATGGGGTTTGATGCTTGACATAAAGTTAACACTATATCAAAACTTTATTTACATGGTTAGTTACAATAGGAAAAATAATTTCCAAAGATATATAATTCAACACCCTCTTAGCAAGGAATGTATTTTCCTAGTACCAATTGTTACATCCATTTGTATTTACTTGGCTATTGACTTGTTGATCCATGTAGAATCTATCCATCAAGAGAAGTTTTGTATCCATAGCTAGCATTGGGATTCGTAGTATCTCTGGTGAGCACATTGTCGTCATTACATGATTTTTATTCACTCAGTTCAACAAGAACTGTTTGTGCAGTTCAACAAGACCGCCCCAATGGCCATTTGTTAGAGGAAGTTATAATACCACTCAAGAACCTGCCTTACTCAAGCAAATTTTTCATACTAGATGAGTAATCTTAGAGCCAATCCTTTTTCATACTAGATAAGAATAAAATAGAATATCCCACATCCTACATGTAAATGACTTTCCCCGCTACTATCACCAGAATCCCATATGAAGCTCCTTACTCCCTCTTACGAGGGACCAATCCAAGTTTGTCTTTGAAGTACTCAACTTCACCTTTGACACAGGTTTGGTTAGCACATCTGCAACCCGCTCATTGGTAGCCACATAATGAAGCTTCATCGCTCCCTTTTCTACCACATCACCGATAAAATGATACTTGATTCCATTAGGTGTTTGGATTTGTCATGAAACATGGGGTTCAATTTAATAAACTTTATGCAACTCTAATTGTCACAACAAATACTAGTAGCATCTAACTCAATATCAAATAATCCCGAAAGTAATTTCCATAGCCATACAACCTCAGTACATGCTAAACATGCTGCCACATATTCCGGGGCCTTCATTTTGTACCGAAAGCAACATTGTTTTTTTGCTCAACCATGAGATCATACCGATCCCAACCAAAACAACATCCTCCGGAATTACTTCCGCCAATCAGGACACTATTTGAAGCTCCAATATGAATCGTATCCCCGTAGTTTGAGCTTCACAACAGGCCTAACGAGCCCAACCTGGGTTTCTGTGGTATGTAATCACTTATGTGGGTGAATCAATAGGTTTATGAGGATCCATCATATCATGATTCTCAGTTACAAGCTCTTCTTCTTCTGTTTCTGGTGCTTTAGAAGTTGTAGGTTCCTCATCATGTACCTCATCTACATGATTTCTTTTTGATTTGCAGAAAGCTGCATCTTCATCAAAGATAACATCTCTGTTGATCTCAATCTTTTTGGATCCAAGGACATATACTCTATATGCCTTTGATGTTTTGCTGTATCCAACAAATATACCCTTCTTACCCAAAGGATCCAACTTTGTCCTTTTATCCTTGGAAATATGAATATACACTGGACAACCAAATATCCTTAGGTGACTAACCTCTGAAATTTTTCCAGAAAACACTTCTTCTGAAGTTTTATTTTCAATAACTTTATGAGTACTTATGTTCTGTACATATACAACAGTCCTTGTTGCTTCTGCCCAAAGGTACATTGATAAGTCCTGATCATGAATCATGGCTTTAACTGCTTCCCTAACTGATTGGTTCTTTCTTTCTGCAACACCATTTTGTTAAGGATTGTATGGAGTAGAAAGCTCCCTCTTAATCCCAACTTCTCTACAGAATTCCTTGAATTCACCAGATGTGAATTCTCCTCCATTATTAGATCTTAAAACCTTTATTTTTCTCTCGGAAATATTTTCAACAAGAGCTTTAAATTCCTTAAACTTACTAAAGACTTCATCTTTATTCTTTAAGAAATAATTCCAAGTTTTGCGATAAAAGTCATCAATAAAAGAAACGTAGTAAACATAATCGCTGAGTGAAGTGGCTGACATAGGTCCACACACATATGAATGAATTAGATCCAAAAATCCTTTTGCTTTACTGCCACTGCTTGGAAAAGGATTTTTCACTTTCTTTCCTTGTGCACATCCTTTGCACACACCATCATGGAACACTTGAATTTTTGAAAGGCCTTTCACCATCTTGCTGACAACTGGCAAGGATTTATAGTGAATATGAGCAAACCTTCTATGCCACAGTTCACATGGGTTTATAGTACTGTGTACTAAGGCTTGATATGACTTTCCTTTTAACTTGTATAACCCATCTTCATGTATACCAATTATAATAGCATCATCAATATTCTTTCCTCTAGTCCACATAAGAACTTTGCCATCGACAAAAGCTACTCGGAATCCTTTCTCTTCCAATCCCGAAATAGATAGGAGGTTCTTTTGCAGACCAGGTACATATAAAACATTTTCCATTTTCAAATGTTTTCCTGAATCTAAGTTGTAAAAATCATTCCCTATGCCCTTAATAGGATAGGAAGAGTTATCACCCAGTCTCACCTGATGAGAAGAATATTTCTTAGTCATATTTGAAAGAGAGTCTTTAAAACCAGTCATGTGTCTGGAGGCACCACTATCCACAAGCCATGTTTCATCATCATAATTTACTGAATTAGTAAGAGTTTCCACCAAAACATACTCTTCATCTGAATCTTCTTTTCTTTCACTCTTGAAAACATGTTCATCATCTTCAACAATATGAGCATGATGTCTTTTGTTTTTCCTCCTTTCTTCGACGTCTTTTATGAGAGCACAATCTTTGGCAAGATGTCCCAACTTTTCACAACAAAAACATTTGAGTTTAGAATAGTCTCTCGTACCTTTATCAAATTTCTGAAACTTCTTCTGTGGAGGATGATTTTCCTTCTTTTTCTTTCCTTTCCTTAAATGGGTTGTGAGAGCTTGATCTTCATCATCAGTTAACTTTTCTTCTCTTGCTTCCAGTCTTGATTCTTCTTGGACACAATCTTCCCACAGTCTGCTAAACTTTGTTAACTTACTCTTTGAACAGATTCCTCTTATGAAAGAGTCCCATGACTTCAAAAGTCCATTCAAAGTAGTCATTACTAACTTAGCTTCTTCAATTGAGTCATCGTTAGCTATAATTTGTTCATTAATTTGAGAAATTCTTGTAAAGAAGGTATGAATAGATTCAAACTTATGCATCTTTACATTTTTGAATTGAGTCCTCAAAGCCATCTTCCTGTTTATGTTCCTTCCTTCATATAGACGAGATAGAGCATCAAACATCTCTTTGGGAGTCTTCAAGGATGATACATGAGGAATAAGATGGTCTTTTATAGAATCTGCAATTATTCTCTTTGTCCTTATTAGATTCTTCCTGTACTTACCTTTAGTTTCTTCTTCCTCAGGTTCTGCAACCTCTTCCATAACATAATATAACAAGTCATTTTCTTCCAGAACAAGGGATATTCTATACTTCCATGCTCTGAAGTTAAAAGGTCCCTCAAGTTTCTCATCAAGCTTATTACTTGACATCATCTTGTCCTTGTTTTTGACTTCCTTCAAAAACTGAAATACTGTAGTCTCCTTCACAAATCTAATAACTCTTTGTAGAAATGGCTTCTTTAAGGGAGCTCTGATACCATGTTGAAAAATTGATGCATGTAGGTAAATTTAAAAATTTACAGCATACAACCAACTTACCAATACATCTTGCATATATTAAGATCATTGAATGTGAGACAATGACAAAGAAAACAAAAGTATACCCTGGGAAACCCTCTTGGGGTAGAAAACCCAGCCAAAACTTCTCTTTAGATTCTTCAACAAAGTACAATACCAGTACAAGACTTTAGAGTAACTATCTAGGAATCAGGGGGATGAAACAATACCTTTGTTTCAACACTTACAAACTTCACAAATAGCTGAACTAACACCTATATTAACAACTTGACAAACTCACCAAAAAATAAATGACTTTCCTTCTTCTTGTAGCAGAGTTATGGCATATTTAACATCGTATTTGTAGCAGCCTTATATCAGCAAGGAACAACATAAGACTTCAACAATAATAGAGTGCTTGTATCAACAATATACTTCAACAACTAGCTGCCATATACCAACAAAAGACTCCAACAACTAGCAACCATATACCAACAAAACAATCCAGTAGATATTAGTCATATACCAGTAGAAAATACTTCAGCAAATAGATGCCTTGCCTCAACAGAAGACTCCAACAAAACAAAGGTATGTAAATGGTAAGTGAATGCCCCTTTTTATAGGTTGGTTTGGCTTCCCTAAGAATCCCCCTAAGAATGTATGACAATTGTATAACAACTGTCATACTTTCCCTCCTTTGGCTGCCAAGAGTCACCTCCTAAAGTTCCCAAGAGCCACCTCCTAATGCTCCCAAAGGTCACTTCCTTTGTCTCTTCTAAAGGCTGCCCTAAATTTCTATCTTAGGATTGTATGACAACTGTTATACAGCTGTCATACCACCACCCTAAGCAACCCCCCTAAGTTGGCCACTCCAACCATCCTAAGAAACCCTCTTAAGCAACCTCCCTAAGCTAGCCACTACAACCTCCCTAACCATCCCTCTTAGAGGTGTTATGAGGTTGACACATGGCATATGGTTTTCTTGGCATAAAGTTGACACTTGTCATGTGTTTGATGCTTGACATAAATTTAACACTATATCAAAACTTTATTTACGTGGTTAGTTACAATACGGAAAATAGCTTCCAAAGCTATATAATTCAACACTTGGACTAGACTGATCAATTCCTTTCTTTCTTTTTATGAGGTTCCTTTTCCAATTTTTTTGAACCTTGGGACTTCCTCTGTCCCAATGTTGATTTCAATATAATTGCCAGGCTTTATTACTTCCTTTTTCTTTTTATACATATCATGCCTGTCTAAAATATTTTCTAAGGAAACTATTCCTCTGAGAACTGGATTTTTTATTGGATTATCTTCATCAACATAGTCTTTCCCCTCCTTTTTGTAATTGACATTGAATCCTGAGAATTCCTTGACATTGTGGATGAACCTTAGGATTTGTTCATCATCTTTGAAAACTTGCTAATGATCAATATTGTCTAGGACACATGGCCTAAATATTATCTCCAACTTTCCTTTTCCTTTCATTAGATCTTCTGAGGGCTGGAGGGTAGAAGCTGCTACAACTAGACTATCAGCCAAATTGTTTTGATCTCTAGGGATAACAATGAGATCTATAACATCAAATAACTCTATGGTATCCCAAATAACATTTCTGTATCTTCTTAACCTCTCACTTTTGCATGCATATTTATTTTTTACTTGGAGAATTGCTAAGTATGAATCACCTTTTATATTTAGAATCTTGATACCCATATCCTTAGCAATTTCCAAGCCAAAAAAAAGTGCCCCATACTCGGCCACATTGTTTGTTGCATCAAACTCAAGTTTGAATGCAAAGTTATAAGTTTTCCCAGTTGGAGATTTTTAAACAATCCTTGCCCCTTTGCCTGATATTGAGTGGGATCCATCAAAATTCATCTTCTAAGATTTATTACTTGCTTTTTCATCCTTGAATATTTCTTCAGCTGGTGCTAGGAAGTTAGAAAATATGGAGAAGTTACCCATGTCAGACACTTGGCACAAAAACTCATTGAAAGGCTCTTTAGGATCTTCAATATGGTATTTTCTTTCTGTTTCTCTAAAGAGTCTAAAATTCTCAGTTGAGGGAGGAGGGTATGGAATAGTTGAAAAAGTTAAATCCATATTTAAGAATCCCCCCATGTGAGCTCCCCATTTTCTAGATAGAAGCATCCCCCATGCATCTGGTACATCAATAACAAGAACATCCATTTTGAATGAAAAGTCAGGGCAGAAAGCTAGCTTCACTGACAAATATATGATTATTCCACGAGTCTCAATTTCTCTAGAGTCCATGGAACACAAATTATGATAAGGCCTTGTAATTTTAAGTCCCAACCTTTGCATAATCCCCTTGGTGATGATATTTGATGAAGCACTTGAATCATACATACAATTATGCAACCACTGATCAATTATTTCTAAAGAGACAAAGAAGGGAGGATTTTATTCCTTGGTCCTATCTCTGCTAGTCAAAACCACTAGAGGATATTCGTGATGTTCCTTAACTTTTTATTGATCTTTTGGAACAACTTTATTACTTGGAACATTTATTTCTTGAAGAAATTTATGTTTCTGTGAAGGTATCTTTAAGAGATCTGACATTGGAACCAAGACTTCTGCATTTGAAATCCAACTACCTAAATCAACAGTTAGATTAGTAATTGGAGTATTTGTAGGAGTAGTTACCTTAGGAAAGTTAGCTTGAGACTTGTTTGTTCCTTCCTTCCCCTTCCTCTGGCAGACTATCCCTTTGTGCCTTTCCATTTCCAAAATCTACTCATTTGTGGGCTTATGACCATATAACTTAGTGACATTGTCATATTATTCAATCAATTCATTAGCTTGCTCACTTATTTCTTGCATTTGAACCCAATAGTCCATAGATAATGGGTGAACTTCCCCAAAGTTGTTAATGTGATTGGAGTTTCTATATTGCCCCACAAAATTGTTTGTTGAAGGAAGGCCTTGTTCATTTATCTGACAAAAAACTGGGTAGGTAGATTCTTCATGAAAATATTCACAAGCTCTACAAAAAGGTGGTATTTTTTCATTTACCACATTATTTGACTCTAGCTGATTAGGAGGCCTTTAGTCTTGAGGAGGACCTTTCTTTTGCCACCTATCATTATTTGGTATGGGTTGGAATCTATTATTTTGATATCTTTCCATAGCTATCAGCCTATTCTGTAAAGCACTAAGCTGAGTAGCATGGGTTTCTTCCATTATTTTAACCATCTCAGTAATGACCTTTAAAGGGTCAAAATTTGGGTCTTTATTGTTAGGAGTTGCAGCCTTGTCCTTTGCCTCTGTCTGCCTAGAAGAACTACCCCGACTGAAACCTGGAAGATTGGACTTTCTTGAAGCTTGCATATTTTTATCAATCTTAACTGTTATATCCTGAGCTGACTTGAGGTTGGGGGGTTCCTTATCTCTAAGTTGGTATCTCATTTCCCCACCAAAAGCCTCAACATAATAGATCAAAATAGCATCATTCGAAGGCTTGATATTTGTATGCATACTTGAGACTATTTCATTTAATGTTTTGTTAAAGTCATCCATAGTCTCATTTTCATTCTTATTTATTGTGTTGAGGGCTGCCAATAGGTGACGATGATCTCTCTTTCCCCCCCATTTTTCAGTGAAGACATCTAACAGATCTTTAAGTGTCTTGAATGAGTTGTTGGTCATGTCCTCGTACCAATCTGAGGCATCATCTTCTAATGAAAGGATAAAAAGTTTCATTTTCACGTCCTCGTGGTCATGTGCTACACGCCACTTATTAATACATCTCATGAATGACTTAACATGCATTTTTGTAGAAATAACATTATTGTAGAAATAACATTATTGCCTTGGAAACTAGGTAATGTTTCTATGGTTTTTTTCTGGAATAGCATGAGGATAATTGTTTATTGCAGTAAAATCACAAGGGTCATAAATTTCCATTTCCGAAATAAAACTATTACTAACAAAAAACAAGTGGATATAAAAAATGGACTTAGAACCTAAATGACTAAGGATTCTACGAGAAGATGCTTTGGATAACCTCCTTGTATAAACCTATTCAGGTTCAGGAATGAAGTCAACTAAGCTTTTTGAATTCCTTCTTGTAGAATACTTAGTCAAATTATAAATTAGTGGAGTCGCTAGATGATTGAGTCTAGATCTGATAAACTACAAGCATAAAAAACTAAGTAAAACAAAAAGGAAAACAAGGTTGTATTCCGAGAATAGAAATATTTATCCCCAACAACGATGCAAAAAATGTTGCCTCATACACACCTGGGCTATCGTGGAATAAATCTTCAATCCACTTGGTGTGTCATTGGGGGCAAGTCTTGAGTCAAGGTGTTGTCACCTGATTCTGAACTCCTCCGTCTAGGCCAACTCCTAGCGAAGCCAAGGGGGGTAGTCCCTAACAAAAATACTAAGGCTCTTTAAACTAAAAATAATCAAAAGAACTACTTCTAGGAGTTTATTGCAAAATAAAACATAAGCATTCAACACTTATCATTCATCATTTGAGATACTCATGTAAAACATTTGTCCATAAAAGATATATGCATAAAACAGGTAGGATACAAGTTTTACAAGATATGATAAAATTCGTTAGACAATCACATGAATGAAATAAATTGCTCACATACATAAAGATAAATCCATAGTACCAATGCCTTAAAGGTATCGTGGGCAGTTTGTTGATCACGTGTTTTATTAAGGTAAATTAAAGGTAGATTAATGAGAGATTGTGTGGCCTCTTTAGAGGCTACCTCTTTGTTTGGAAACTTGCGGAGCACTTACCGAAGCCCCAAGGCCTCACCAGTAAGTTCACTAAGGGTGTCGAATGTCCAACACAGGAAGAACCTAGATCTCAAAGTTCCTATCTGACTTCACACACTCCCCTTAGGTGTTTTCCCGTGCATTGAAGTAGCAATTATCGAGATTTCCCTAATTAAACTACAAGCAAGGATTATTTTAGCTTTGCAAAAAGGAAAGAAATAAACTTTCAAGATTGCTTGAAACTGAAATGAAACTTTGCAAGAAACTTGAGAGTGAAATTAAGCTTTTCAAGAAACTTGAAAATAAAAAACTTGCAAAAAATTATTGTTGATAGAAGAAAGTAAGATCTAAGCTAAGCATGCATAAAGATTGAAAGTACTTTTAAGTATAAAATCATGCGAGATTTGAGTGTTATGTATGTTAAGTTTCCTTATGCTTGTATGTGTGTTTGAGATCATATAATGAGACTTGCAAGGAAATAAAGCAAAGACAAACACACACCACACAAACCCCCCTAATGGGGATGGAGAAACTTGGCTCAAAGGGCTTACTTTTATTGATCATATTACAACGAGAACTGAGTTATCTTTTCTCTTTTGTACTTATGGACCCTTATAGAATGGATCAGACTAAAACAAACTATTACAAAAGACTTTCTGAAAGTCCTAGTCTTCAAGGTTTCCAACTTGGGCTCAAAATTATTCACTTTTGCCTCAATTGCTCCAGAGTTTCCCCTTGATTTTTGGTGGACCTGCTAAAAACCAACAAAGAAAGTGATTATAATATGATGAGAAACAATCTAAAAGACAAAACTAAAACTTGAAAAAATTAACCAAAATTTTCTGAAATTTTCCTTCGGCAAAAATACAACTTTTTGGAGACTTTTCGATGCTTTGAATGAGCCTAAACTAAGCTCTTTTAGTTGTTTCTATTTTCTGTCCCAAAACAGTAAGAATAAAACAACTAACTAGCTTGATCTACAATGTAAAATAAAACAACTTTCTAGTTTAAGATTTAGATGAAACATATAGAAAATTGCACCGAAACTAGCTTAGATCTACTCTTTTAATGAGAAAATATTGAAACTAGATCTAAAAGCTTCATGCGTGCAACATTAGATACTAGAATTTGTCTTTTAAAACATATCTAATTGACATGCAAGCAAAGAAAGAGGGAGGAAGAAGAAAATTTATGAGTTTTCAGAGCCTTTGCTTGAGTGTGGAACTCTTGGGCTATGGGGTCCCTTTGGTGTTAGGAAGAGGGAGGATGTCTTATTTTCAAAAATTTTGGACAAACAATAGATGCAAACTAGCTCCTTTGCTTCTCCAAGAAATTGATCCTACATGCTACAAAGAACACCTGCAAATACCTGTAGACTTGGTGTTTCCTACACAAGAAACCTCAATTGCACATTAGTTTAAACAAAAACACGATATGCAATGTAAGCATTCAAATATAGATAAACAAGTGGATTATAAAGTAAATAATCTAAAGAATCCACTCCAATAAGATAACAATATCCCTATGATTAGGCAAGTTAAACAATAGATACACACAATAAATCAAAGCAACATCACCTCAAATAGGTTCAACATCCATCCACACATGAGCACCAAACACCAATAGAGGACCTCCAAAGTCTTTTTATTCCAATATAGAAAATATTACAACGATGAATAACAAGGTCTCCCAAATTCCAACTAGCTAGAAGGATATGGGTCTCCTTCTGTTTATTACATTCCGGGTGATAATCCCAAGAGAGGATGTGCTTGTGCATGCGGTAGTGGTGCATGTGATGAGGGAGTGGCACATAGAGTAAAGGGGAGATGGAGTGAGGTGAGGTGGAGTGGAGTGGAGTGATGTGATGTGGAGTGGAGTGGAACGAGAGTGAAGAGAAGTGAGGTGGAGTGTGGGTGCAGTGTGAGGTCGACTGCTAGCATAGGGATGTGCGCCCTTCCTCCTAAATGTGTCACCTCTCATAAGTGGGTCGAGTTCCATATTTGGGATCTCCTCCTATGTACATGTCACCAAACAAGTCACCTTCCTCTATAGTCAACTCACCTAAGCTCTGATTTGACTGAGAACCAAGGAAAAACATGTCCCCAACATGTTTTCTAACTTTTAGCATTTTTCTAAATATTAGGGAATTTAATTAAATGACCATTTTCTGTCTTTTTGAGTGATTAAAATCAATTTTTTACCTAGACAGAGGGGAATAGGGGTCTAAAGGGTGCTTTAGCTTGAAAAACGAGCACAAACATGGCATCTGACAATGATTGATGCCATATTTTTACAATTTATTGACTTTACATTAAAAAATTTCCGTTTTGCGGGAAATTTATTATTTCACTAAAACATTAAAAAAAAACTATCGGGACCTAGCACAATTTCCATATGAATCAATAGACATGACCTAGCATGAAATAATATACATTTAGACAATAAACATTGGTTATACCGTGCTAAGGCCTAACCACTAGCACATACTCCAGCTTTGGAGTCAGTCTTGAGTGAAAAAACTTAGAAATTATTAATTGCCCACTAAGGCAGGCAAAAAATAATTAACAAGTGAAAAAAAACACTCTAGAGTACATGCTCGTACCCAGGTCTTAGGTGGCCAATATTCTTTTACAACTTTCATGCTCAAGTCATTTATTACAATGCCCTAGAGGGATGAAAATGCGAAAAAAGGTGGTCTTTAAAAAGACTTGTTGAATTTGTGAACTTTGACTTCTGAGCATCTGTCTGCTCAGTCTCTGGCAGATCATCTTCAAATCCAGCTAGTGCAACTCGGTGAATAACAGGGACAAATTTACTTTTGTTACACACAAGTTATCTTCATAACAGGGCCGACTTATGCCCTTGTCTCTCATTGGTAGAGAGGGGTTTTCTCTTCTCGGGATGTCAATCTATAGGAGGTCTCTTGGAGGTGAATACCTCCCACAACTACCAAAAACATCAACATTTTACACAATCATGACATTCAAATAATTTTGCGCCATCAAACATCCTGAGTGGTATGAGTTTCAATTAGCAGCGGATGAGGATTCCTTTAAAATCATAGGGCATACATTGAAGGATCATGAAGGACATATTGACCTTTTGGATGAGCATGCACCTATTTATGATAGGGATGTGTGCAATGAGGATGATAGGGAAACAATATTTTATACACCATTAGAGATGGCCTATGAGGGTAATGACATTAGCATCTATGATGGTCATGATAATAGCCCATGTGATATAGTTTCCCAATCAACGTCAACATCTTATCATTGGTATGTTGCTTATGACTATTTGGGTACGAGTACACCTAAGTATGATGACAATGTGTGTGAGGAAGAGTTGGAAACAAATGAGATACCTTGTGAGGTTGACCTCATTTCTCAGGAGGTGTTTTTGAGTGATGTTGGGCAGAGGTACAAAAAATGTTGGGGGCGTACTTTGATGAGGATTCCACAATTGACCTTGGTAGCAGGAGTCACGAGGCAACGCTTCAGCATGATGTGGATGCTTGTTCGTGTGAGTCACACCATTTGATAGGGAAACTGAATGTTCACGAGGACATGATTGTGGAAGCCATGAGACACCTCGATGACACACATACATTAGTGGATGATTTTTTTTGGAGGGATAGTATGGCATAGGACAACTTGGGAGGAGATATTTCCCTTGCATATTTCATTACACTCAAGGAGGCCATGGTAGTGACTAGATCTAGCTACCTACATCTTCTCGTAGATACATATTATATTATTGCAGTGGGTGGCTTGTACCAGGGTGCATTGGAAGAGAAAGAGCATGAGGTAGATAGAATTACCCATGATCTGGTGAACACACAGATGGTCCTTCAAAAATTTGAGTTATAGGCAGAGAAATTTCGGGAGGAGTTGAGTCAGGAATCTCTTTCATCCATTTCAGTAGACAGTCAGTCATATACATCAACCTTCTCTCATGAGGTTTTCAGTGACATTGTCGAATTGATGGAGGAGACTCATGTGATGGGTGGGCATAAGGGGCATTCAGACTTACAGGTGATTGTAGGGAGATATGACACAAATATTTTTGAGGATGCACATGTGTTGTAGGAGCCACCACCTTTGGTGAGATATTTGATCGCTCATGATGAGAGAGTTGAGCATATACTCATGGATTGTGGAGAGACGTACATTTCGGGTGAGGACACATCCATTTGGGATTTAGGTTTAGTTGACACCCATGATGAGGAAATGTTTATACATGATCCAGGGTCATTTGATACTCATGGATTGGTTGATACAGTGGTATATCCAAGATACAGGATGGTACTGAAGGACATAAGGGTATCCAATAGTATACATGGGCATACAATGATGATAAATAGTCTATAATGGTATGAAAATATGTACAATGACACACATGGGGATGCATTGGTAGAGGCATACTTGATGGGGCATGGATTTTCTAGTGGAGAGCGTTCTTCTCTGTTGCCACAGTGTGTGGATTTTGGAGATCATATCATCAATAGTTGTAGTACCTGTGATGATGGAGAGAGAAGGGTTGGCCATTAGTGTGAGGAGACACCTTTGGATGCATATGATGGCATGGGAGTATCCTGGAGTCAGAGTGACTGCTCAGATAGTCCACCGATGTGCATGGATGAGTTCTTGGTCATACCCTTGGGATTGACCAATGTATGTGACACTTTCTAGTCGGGCATATAGTCATGGAGGCTTATGCTATCGTTACTTGATGATCTCCTCAGATACAACATGATATGGGAGGATTATGTGAGGCAGTTGGGTGAGCCCCGGGTCGTTTATAGATATGACAAATATTCTCCATTTGGGGCATGTGGATAGTGTGCAGGTTGACAAAGGTAGATTGAAGGACAACATGGTATACTATAGAGTCCACACTTAGGGAGATGGTCATGAAGGTGAGGTATGATACATCTTGGGAAGGTAATTCTGATAATTTGTATGAGTTTGAGGCACCACAAGAGACATGGATATTTTTCAGTGGGGTGTCTAGACTCCAAGATTTTCCTACATACATTATCAGGAGTGAGGATGGTAGGTTTCTCTGTGCAGGTTGGAAGCAATGGGATATATTAGTAGTCACATGGTTGATTCCTAGTATCTGGTTTTCATCAGTTGGTGGCATACAAGGTTCAATATATTGGTTCAGCTAGATTCCAATAGTTATCAATGTGGCACAACAACAATTAGTGGGAATTGGAAGTGGTGGACTTCCAAATTGGCCATGGGATCCAGGGATTCATTTGCGATCCGTCTACTTCATTCTTGGATTTTCATGAGAGGGCTTGCTAGGATTCGTTCTATATGGAAAGACAAGTTCTCACTTTTTGTACCCAGGATCCAATATGGCGGTGGATTTGCAAACTTTGGTTCCACAGGGACACCTTTACAGATTTTGTTTCTTGATAGCAGGCCCAGTCTTTACAAGTATTTTAGCATGGGGTTCCAGGAGTGGGGAATCCAGTATGTGTACATTGGGCAGACAGTCATGGCCATAGTGGTGCAGTGTCAACATGATGATCCCTCCCGGAGGTTAGCGTGGGATCCTGGGATTACAAGGCTGGGAATTTAATTGACTGATAGAGGTGAGTGGATCCTTGCAGGGGGAAATCATTCAGATTTTCCATTGAGCTTCAGTTTTGAGGAGAGAGTTTCACTTTTTAGTGATTCGTTGAGGTCTTGTAGCTCCTCACTTTGGCAACATCATATTCAACCGAAGGAGGCCATGTTTGGCTTGGAGTGGTCATGGAGGTCAATATCATTTTCTATGGAGGTCGAGTGTTACTTTCAAGAGTTCTCTCATGAGATGCGTGAGAGTGGATACCTAGTAGAGCGAATCGTTGAGAGGTTGGTCAAGTTTTTGTAGTACCATGTTTCTCTACCCATCAATAACATTCATGAGGAGACTTTGCTTGTCAGTACCTCGCTAAACAGTGAGTTGAGAGGAGGATGCTTCACATATTCCAAGTTGGTTTGGTGTTAATGATTACAACTGTGTGATACATCCTCCAGGACACCAACCTAAGAAAGAGCCCCTGATTTGGGTGTGTGGTTCCTATATGAGATAGAACTGAAATGTTGTGCTAGCCTTCTCCTTGTAGAGAGTTGAGATGATACTCCAGATGATTCTCCTGTGTTGGACATGCCTGTTGTTGAGCATAGGTGAATGTGTGAAAGCCCATGAGCTGGGTGCATCTTTATGAGACAGAGATGAAATGATGTATTAGCATCCTCTAATCAGATATTTGAGATGATGAACTCCAAATGAATCTCTTGTGTAATGCAGTGAGAAAGAAGATCTGATAAGTTGGACGTGCTTGTGGATGAGCACTGGTGAACGTGATCCTAGTGGCTGAGCACTAGTGAGTGTGGTTCTCCTGTGAGACGCAGTGAGATAGAGATGTGGACATCCCTGTGGATGAGAAAATATGGATGTGCTCCTAGTGGATGATCACTAGTGGGTGTATGATATCCCTTGCTATATTGTTCAAGATTCAGACTTACTTGTAACCCTATTTGTAATGTAAAGGGTACAAGTTGGCCCCACCTTAATGTAAAAGATAATTAATATGGTAATTATAAATTATATTCTGAGTTATTGAGGTCAGACCTGTTGTCCCAATAGACACCACTATTGATAAGTTCAGTCTAATATAAGCAAAGGTAAATTCCCCATTGAGGAAACATAACAGAAGTGTGAGTTTGGAAATTTCAGCAAACACTTGTTCTTGGGAAAAGTGCGCACTTCTCTTGGGTGCTAGGATTCTAGGGTTTGTGAACACCCTTTTGTGTGCTAGGTGTTTATGGTGGTGAATTTCTTTCTCTTGAATAATATAGAAAAGGATTGGATGGGTTTTCTTCCCGTATTGAGAAGGGTTTCCCATGATACTTTTTGTGTACTTGTGCATGGTGTTTCTTGTTGTGATCTTGGTTGCTGCAAAAAATTGTTTATGGTTTAAGTAAAATAATAAAATGGAATGAACTTCATGCTTAAGACTTTCTTATTGAAAAATCAACATGGTATTAGAGCACAGGTCTTGAAGAACCCCTGCACAAGCATTTGAATCCAAGCCATCCTCCTATTCTGCAATTCCGTACGACCTCTAGGGTTTGCTACAATTTTGTACAATCCTCCTTTACTGGAGTATTTCAGCCCTTAAAACTTGGACATTGAGGAAAATTTTGACATAGGAGAGAACGAACTTCTCCAACGCACCTCCAAAAACTCTCAGAGTGAACATCCAAGCATTTTGAAATTTTGGCCCTAGGGTTTCTAGGGTTTCGCAATTTTCTGCAGAATTTTGGCTTTAGGGTTTCTGCAACCGTTTGAAGGAGCCTTTTTAGCTCATCAATATTCCAGTGAATTTATTAAGGCTTATTGTTGGCATTTATAATCCCAACAAAACCTAAAAAGTGCTAAGCCTAGCCTATCCATTAGGTTCCATAAGTCCAGTTGGCGAGAATTTGTGAAGAAATCTGAAAATATGAAGAACATAATCTTAGTGGAATATAGGCTTGATGGATCAAGCAACTTCAGCTTCTGGAAGTCAAGGCTTCATGTCACCCTTGAAGAATATGACCTGTTGAGTGTGATACAAAATACTTTACCATAAACAACTATCAATGAAGAGAAGGAAATAAGAAGGGAAGAACATGTCAAGGCAAGGAAAATACTCATCTACTCAGTAAGAGATCATCTCTTACCTCGTATTGCTAACCTAAAGAAAAATTATGAAATGTATGAAGCACTGAAAGATATGTTTGAAAGTGACAACACCCTCATAGATATCACCTTGAAGGGACAACTTCAAAGTACCAAAATGATGAAAAGTGATACAGTGGCTACCTTCTTTATGCAGATATCAGAGATCAAAGAACAACTAGGTGCCATTGGATAAATCATGTCTGACAGAGAACTTGTCTTATATACTCTCAACAATCTTCCAAAACATTGGGAACCTTTTCTTCAAAGCATCAGTGGAAGAGAAAAGTTACCAACTTTTGTCTGTGGATAGACTGTACTCAAGAATAACTTAGACTCAGAAATAGAGGAGTGGAAGACTCCCATGATGACAAACATGCTCTTGCACTTCAGACAAAGAATCGATGAAGATTCAAAAGAAAATTCAGACAAACATTCACAGATGAGGAGAATCCATTAGCTTCAAGTCATAATTAGAGAAGAGATGTTTCAGATATTCAGTGCTTCATATGTGACAAATATGGACACTATGCAAGAAATTGTCCAACCAGGAAGAAAGGAAGACAATATTCCTCCACTGCTGACATTGAACCAGACCCACCCCAAAAATATGAAGATAAGAGAGATGAGAAGTATTTCCTCTAAAAACAAATATAAAGTTGAGCATGACTGCAGATCCAAGTAAATTGTTTGATCATTAAATTTATAGTTGATTGAATTCTTAATAAGTGAAGGGTATTATCGCTAGTGTGGGAGCCCTCATGACTTGGACCATTATCCTTGGTATGGTAGTTCAAACCTTATTGATTGATTAATACACTAGTTAAGAAGACATAAAAGATCTAGCAAGCAAGTAAAATAAGACATCCATCCTTCAAACTTAGAGAGTTACTTGACTCAGAGGGAGTCAAAACAAAATGAAAATAAGGAAGAGACAATACCTTCTCCCCCTTCAGCAGTTCAGAGGGAGACAAACGTCATTCCAGTTGATCCAGTTGCTCCAGTTGATATGCCCAAAGATATTGTAGTAAGCCATAAAAGGCATGCCTAGGCTCAACAAAACTCTGTAGAAGGTAGAGGAACATACAAGTCCCTCAAGGGACATCCCTAGAAAGCAAAAGAGATTTTCGAGCTACCCTTCAGCCATGAGCCACATCATTGATTCAGAGGCTCCTTCTCTTGGAGAAGAAACGAGAGAACAGGTATGGAAAGATGCCATAATAGAAGAATACTAGTATATCTTAAAGAATGGTGTATGAGACATTGTTTCAAGACCATTAGGGAAGTATATGGTGACTTCCAAGTGGATCTATAAAATCAAGCATGCAGTTGATGGAAGTGTCAAGAAATACAAACCGATATTTGTGGCTAGAGGATTCCCACAAACGGAGGGAGTTGTCTATGATGAGACACTTGATCCAGTAAGCCTAATACACTTCCATCCGTACTACCATCCATGATTTGGAAACTACATTAGATGGATAGACTCTTGATGAGTTTGGGTTTCAACAAAGGTGTTGCTGATCCAAACCTATATTAATACATTGTTGATGAGAGCCTGATTTTGATGACTTATTCAGGAAGCCGAGTTGTTGGATACAATCAAGTTTTGACTTCTGATTTCGAGATAAAGGATCTGGGTATGATGCACTACTTCTTGGGACAAGAAGTATGAAAGAGGACTAATAAGACGTTTCCTGAGTCAAGAATTTCAGTATGACTAAATGCAAATCCATGCCTATGCTGATGATGATGAATTTGAAATGATGATGATTCAGACACGATTGTTCCACAATTGATTGGATCACAGATGTATCTGGTTAAACCCCGACTCAATATATGCTATGCAAAGAATGTACTTAGCCAATTCTTGAGTCAACCGAGACAAACTCACTGGACAACCATGAAACATGTATTGAGATATCTATGAGGCACAATTAGATATGGCCTGCGATATGCCTCTAGTGTAGACTTGAGTTTGTAGGGATATGCATAATGGACAGAAAGTACAGTGGACCGGAAGAGCACATTCAGTTGTTTTTTTACTGTGAAGTTTGTCATGGTTTCCTGGGACAACAGGAAACAAATCCCTGTGGCCTTGAGTACTGTTAGGGTCCTATAATTATAGGAGATCTGATGATTTAGATATCATTTGTGGGTCTCGTGATGAAGTTCCTGTCTTGCTGGTCTCTTGGTTGTTTCCATTTCCCCCTCCATCCATTTCACCCGATCTTCCATTACCCTGCTGTATCCTTCATCCACCTCTACGCCCACTCACTCCCTCATCCATTTGTCCCATTGGCTACATCTTGCCCGCCACCCATCCATGAATAAACAAACTTAGGCTAAAAAGAACAATAGATTAATAATGTTAGTAATAAAATTAGTGTAGTCAGTTTAATCAAAATATGTTAGACTAATTATTAATTAATTAACTTAATTGTTAAATTAGTAATAAGGTTACTGTTTATTAATTAAACATTAAATAAAACAAATACAAATTAAAAAACATTAATAAAAACATATGAAATATAATAAACATATATATTAAAACATATCAAATAAAAAATAAAAAAATACATATAAATTAAAAAGAATTAAAAAATAAAACATTAATAAAAAACATAAATTGAATAGAAATTAAATAAAACATATAACAAAAATCAAATACAAAACATATTTTAAAACAAAACAAAATAAAACGTAAACTAAATAATAAACTAATGAAACATAAATAAAACAAAATGTAATAAAAATGAAATATAATAAAACATTAAAACAAAATAAAAATAAATAAAAAAACCAAAAACAATAAAATAAATGTTAAAATGTCAAATCATTCCCCCATCCCACAACTTCACTTCCACACATCCCCAAAAATAAATCAACGCTCATAAATTTAATCGGACCCCCCGTGCTTTTCAAGCTTTAACGAGGAGGGGGGGGGGGGTCCGATAAGTGGTATTGGGAGGGACACTTGTCACCTATAGGTGAAATCGGAACCCCCCCTCCCAAAACCAATTACCACCTCAGGGGGGGTCTGGAAACCACCTTCCCCTCTGCAAAACCGCCCTCCCCCAAAAACTCAAAACCGCCCATTTTTGCATGTTCAATACGTCGACTTCCAAAGCGGATTCCAGGAAAATGGAGACAAATTTAAAAAAACTAAGAGAGTTTTTGTTCAGAACGAGATGAAGAACAAAAACCTCTTTCATATTTTTCACAGGTTCCATGAGCAAGGAGAATTGAAGCCATCTTTCAGCCCCTTTTTTCAGGTTTCTGGATTTTCCTATTTCAGTCCTGATTTTGCAGGAGCTATTTCGGCGAGCTGAAGAAGGATTTGGAGAAAACAAAGGAGGTTTTTGTCCAGTGCATGTTCATATACAATAACCTCCTTCATGTTATGCAAATGTGTCACTACTGAAGAGAAACAAATGTATGAGTGTACCCCTATTTTCAGCAGATTCAACCAAATTCTCAGTTCATATATTTTTGGGATTTACTTGCTATTTTCGGCCAGGAGGATCGAATTCTATCTCCTGAGCCTAAGGATTATGTTTTTGATTTATATCTATGTTTTTAATAGAGTAAAAGAGGTCGGAATGGGAGGGACCATGATTGAACTTTGTATTAGAGTTCACAGAGCTTTTTGTATTTCATCAATCCAATAATACAGTCACAACAACTACAGGATTCATGTGTCATTTTTGGTGGTGGTGTTTTTCTTATTCACTGTAATTTGTTTCCATTGTATTTCTTAAGTTATTCATAATCTGAATTATGCAAAGAAGTTCAAAGAACAAAATTTGTTGAGACATACACTCTGTTTCTGGCTTTGACATGATTGTCACTGTTTTCTTCTCAATGGTTAATTTCAAGATTCTTGATTGCCCTGTTATTGCCTGGTCCTCTCATCTTGCTCCTCTAAATCGAAAATCAAATTCAAAGAATCTGACAAGAGTGACTACCTTGCCCTGTAAGGCTGTCTGTAGAACTTGTTTTTGATTGAACTTCAGATTGCGACTCCATTGCCCATGGTTCCTTTTCTCTGCCCCTACCAATTCAAAATCCAAACTCTGAACCCATTAGCTAGCCTAATATCTTATTCCAAACAAATTTAAATTTGACAGAGAGATCCCTCTCTAAGTCTTGGAGGGCTAGATCCTTGACTCCAAGCAGTTTTGTTGTTACCCTTGCCGATTTCCTCCTCAACCTGGGAAATTACAGGGTGATAACATAATGGCGACCATACTGGGGAATTTATCCAGTATTTCACTTCAAGTTCCAGATCTGATCACTAATGGTGGACAGTGACCAGACACAAGAAGGTTGAGATCATTCACCTGATGACTCCAATCAATTCCAGACAATGCCAACTCAAAGACTCCACTGGAGGAAGAACTTGAAGCATGACCAAGCAACCTAGAAAGACCAGGTACTCGAGCTCAAATTGTATTCATGATATTATTGGTTTCATCTGCAATTACTTTCTCTCTTATCATGATCCGGGTCCAGAGTATATCGTTGAAATTCAGGATGATCATTTTCAATCTGAAGAACCTCAAAGGGTTGAGCCCATTCCCATAGCTCCGGTACACACTCCTACACCTATAGAAATACTTGACAGACATAAGCCTCCTTATTTATTCCCCATAGCTGTCAAGATCTCAAACACATATGTAAAAATCCCAGAGTTACAGGTTGAAATTCCAGATAGTTATAAACCCTTTGCTTTACCTCCTATACATGTGAAAGTCCCAGATAGATACAAGCCTCTGTTTTTGCCTCCTTTTCTCCATGACCTCCCTGCCAATTATAGTAATAATCTTCCCAGGTTTGATGAAGAGAATGTGAATATCCCTGTAGAAATACACATCCATAATTTTGAAGATTTCCTTGACCTTTATGAGGTTGAAGATGATGATGTATATATAAGGATGTTTGCCCTGTCTTTGCAAGGTAAAGTTAAGAACTGGTTTAAAAATCTCCCAGCTACAAGCATTAGCAATTTCCATCAGTTCTTGCAAGTTTTCCTAGACCGATGGGTGATCATGGGAAATATCTTTCTCATCCTATAAGAGTATGAACATTTGAAAAGACAACCAGGGGAGACAGTACATCAGTTTTCAGAAAGATTCAATAAGCTACATCATTCAATACCTCCTGATATAAGGCCACCCCCAGGATCATCTCACTTGCATTACCCAGATGCCTTCGATCCTGAGATGAAATTCCAATTAAGAGAAAGGAACATTGCAACCCTTGAAGAAATGCAAAAGGTTGCAGTTGATGTGGAAGCTAACTTGCTGAACCGAAAGGCAAAGTTAAGGGAAGAAGAGAAAGATAGAATAAAAGAGGAACGGATGACATCTTCAGAAGTGAAACTAGATGTTCTGAAAAACACTGTAAGAGAGATGATGTAGAGGATTAGTAGAAAATATGAACTTGTTGTTCAAAGACCACATTTACCAATAGTTCCAGAAAAGACAAGGATCGGTGTCCCCAAACACTTTGTAGTTCATCCTTGGTACCATGCTTTGGATAATGATTATTTCATGTATTCAATTCACAATACAGTCAAAGATGAAGTTCAAAATTAGAAGATGGAGGAAGATTCTCCTGATATGATATGCATGTTCAATGGAATTTCATCCATGGATGATTCACCCAAGCTTGATTGGTACAATGATGATTATACCACATTGGATTTTTCAAAGAAATCAACCACATATGATTGGGAGGAAGAAGATCAGTTGCAATCCCAACAGGACAATCAATCTGTACATGGAAATTATGACATCAATGATCAAAGTGCAGACAATCTCAGAGTAAGTGGAAACACTCTTCCCTTATGTTTCTCATCTTTTCAATTTCTGAAAAGAAACTCTAGGCAAGTTGTAAATAGTGAAGACAAAAAAATTTCTGATGAGTCAATAAAGAATGTCATTGACGACATGGGACCTATTTTAGACCCAAAATCACAGTCACTAATCTCCCTTGATTTTCAAAGTCAAGATGGAAGGTCAGAGTTCGAAACGAGAGTTGAATCAATGGAATATAATTCTGTACCATTAGATCATAACTCATTCAAAATTTTGAAGGACATTCTTGAGCAGATATTGAAGGATAAATACATAGAAAGCCAGAACCTGTCATGTGAATCAATGAAGAAATCTTATCAATCCTTTCAGGATCCCATAGCAGCAATTTTAGATGATATGTGTAATCAGGAGCCTGTTTTGACATTCAATTATGAATTGAAAAACACGTATGATTGTGATATGATCAGACAATCAACTTCATTGCATGGTTCAATAGGAGGATCACCACAAATCCCATCAAAGCATTTGCAGTCATGTAAAGAAGCGTTGGAGGACACAAAAGGCATAGGTGAAAAATCAAGTCAAGATGTTGAATTGTTTGAAGTTGAAAATCAAAGGATAGGCCAAGCCTCTATTGATCCTGTAAATACATATATGGAAAAATTCTTCAATACAAGATCATTTTCCATTTCTAGTATTTTTCCTATTGTTCAGGTTTATCAAATCCTCTGTGGTGAAGACCAAGCTGGAAATTACTCTCAAGCACGAGTAACAAACTTATTTCTGAGTTTAATCAAAGACAGTGGAAGAACATAGTTATTAGATCAACTGTTGGATTGGTTGCATTGGCATTTTTCCATTACCTAGATGAGCAGTGATTGCAGTAGATTAGGATAGAAGAGTGTGAATAAGCTCAACATTCCGAGCATCTCTTTTTCAACAATGTTCTTTTTGATTTGGTATCAGTTGAAAGATCAAAATAAGTACAGGTTGCAGAATAAGATGTTGGGATTATCCCAATGGATAAAACATTGGTCTGCATCTTCAAGAGATCTGAGATTCTTGACACCTCCTCAGGAGCTGCCATCCCCAGGTGGAGCCTATGTTAGGGTCCTATAATTATAGGAGATATGATGATTCAGATATCATTTGTGGGTCTCGTGATGAAGTTCCTGGCTTGCTGGTCTCTTGGTTGTTTCCATTTCCCCCTCCATCCATTTCACCCGATCTTCCATCACCCTGCTGCATCCTTCATCCACCTCTGCGCCACTCACTCCCTCATCCATTTGTCCCATTGGCTACGTCTCTCCCACCACCCATCCATGAATAAACAAACTTAGTCTAAAAAGAACAATAGATTAATAATGTTAGTAATAAAATTAGTGTAGTTAGTTTAATCAAAATATGTTAGACTAATTATTAATTAATTAATTAATCAATAATTAATTTAATTGTTAAATTAGTAATAAGGTTAGTGTTTATTAATTAAACATTAAATAAAGCAAGTACAAATTAAAAAACATTAATAAAAACATATCAAATATAATAAACATATATATTAAAACATATCAAATAAAAAATAAAAAAATAAAAAATACATATAAATTAAAATAAAACATTAATAAAAAACATAAATTAAATAGAAATTAAATAAAACATATAACAAAAAACAAATATAAAACATAAGTTAAAACAAAATAAAATAAAACTTAAACTAAATAATAAACTAATGAAACATAAATAAAACAAAACGTAATAAAAACGAAATATAATAAAACATTAAAACAAAACAAAACAAAATAAATGTTAAAATGTCAAATCATTCCCCCTCTCGCAACTTCATTTTCACACATCCCCAAAAATAAATCAACGCTCATAAATTTAATCGGATGCCCCCCCCCGATGCTTTTCGAGCTTTAACGAGGGGGGGTCTGATAAGTGGTATTGGGAGGGAAACACCTCAAGGTGAAATCGGACCCCCCCCTCCCAATACCACTTACCACCTCAGGGGGGTCTGGAAACCACCTTCCCCTCTGCAAAACCGCCCTCCCCCAAAACCTTAAAACCGCCCATTTTTACCTGTTCAACACATCGACTTCCAAAGCGGATTCCAGGCAAATGGAGACTAATTTTAAAAAACCGAGAGGTTTTTTTTCAGAACTGGCTGAATAACAAAAACTGCTTTCATATTTTTCACAGGTTCCATTATAAGGGAGAATCAAAGCCATCTTTCAGCCCCTTTTTTCAGGTTTCTGGATTTTCCTATTTCAGTCCTGATTTTGCGGGAGCTGTTTTGGCAAGCTGAAGACGAATTTGGAGAAAACAAAGAAGGTTTTTGTCCAGAACATGTTCATATACAATAACCTCCTCCATATTATGCACAGGTGTCACTACTGAGGATAAACAAATGTCTGAGCATACCCCTATTTTCAGCAGATTCGACCAAATTCTCAGTTCAGATATTTTTGGGATTTACTTGCTATTTTCGGTCAGGAGGATCGAATTCGATCTCCTAGGCCTAAGGATTGTGTTTGTGATTTATATATATGTTTGTAATATATTAAAATAGGTCAGAATGGGAGGGACCATTATTGAACTTTGTATTAGAGCTCACAGAGCTTTCTGTATTTCATTAATCCAATAATACAGTCACAACAACTACATGATTCATGTGTCATTTTTGGTGGTGATATTTTTCTTATTCACTGTAATTTGTTTGCATTGTATTTCTTAAGTTATTCATAATATGAATTATGCAAAGAAGTTCAAAGAACATAATTTGTTGAGACATACACTCTGTTTCTGGCTTTGACATAATTGTCAATGTTTTCTTCTCAATGGTTAATTTCAGGATTCTTGATTGCCCTATTATTTCCTGGTCCTCTCATCTTGCTCCTTTAAATCCAAAATAAAATTCAAAGATTCCAACAAGAGTGCCTACCTTTCCCTGTAAGGTTGTCTGTAGAACTTGTTTTTTATTGAACTTCAGATTGTGACTCCATTGCCCATGGTTCCTTTTCTCTGCCCCTACCAATTCAAAATCCAAACTCTGAACCCATTAGCTAGCCTAATATCTTATTCCAAACAAATCTAAATCTGATAGAGAGATCCCTCTCTAAGTCTAGGAGGGCTAGATCCTTGACTCCAAGCGGTTTTTTGGTTACCCCTGCCAATTTCCTCCTCAGCCTGGGAAATTATAGGGTGATAACAAGTACCACAAAAGCAGAGTATATAGCATTGAGTGTATGAAGCAATGTGGCTTCATAAACTTCTGACATATTTATTTTATCATGAGATGGATTATATGATGATAACCAGAGTTGTGTGAAGCTCTTTGAGAACCCTGTGTTTCATGATAGATCAAAACACGTTGAGATAAAATATCACTTTTCAGAGACATGATGCAAAGGAAAGCAGTACACATGCAATACCTTCCTACACATGAGCAAATTGCAAACATCTTCACCAAACTGGCTTGGTGAAGAATACCTCTCTAGCTGAGAGGGAGTATTCATGACTACAACCAAGACAAAATTCGAGTACTTCCGTGCGAGACTTGGCCTGATGGAGAATGACTCCCTAGTTGAGAGGGAGTATTGATTATTACAGATGTGTGAGACATCCTCCCAAACATAGACCTGAGAAAGATCCCTTGAGTTGGGTGTGTGGTTCCTATCTGAGACAGAAATGGAATGTTGTGCTGGCCTCCTCCTTGCAGAGAGTTGAGATGATACTCTAGATGATTCTCCTGTGTAACGCAGTGAGAAAGAAGATCTGTTGACTTGGACGTGCCTGTGGATGAGCATAGGTGAACGTGTGAAAGCCCATGAGTTGGGTGCATCATTCTGAGACAGAGATGAAACGATGTATTAGCCTCCTCTGAGCAGAGAGTTGAGATGATGAACTCCAGATGACTCTCCTGTGTAACGCAGTGAGAAAGAAAATCTATTGAGTTGGACGTGCATGTGGATGAGCACAGGTGAACGTGATCCTAGTGGCTGAGCACTATTGAGTGTGGTTCTCCTGTGAGACACAGTGATATAGAGATGTGTACATACCTGTGGTTGAGCACAAATGGATGTGCCCCTAGTGGCTAAGCACTAGTGGGTGTGTGAGATCCCTTACTATATTGTTCAAGAGTCAGACTTACCTGTAAACCTATTTGTAATGTAAAGGGTACAAGTCGGCCCCACCTTAATGTAAAAGATAATTAATGTAAAATATAATTAATATGGTAATTATTAATTATATTGTGAGTTATTGAGGTCGGCCCTATTGTGCCAATAAACACCACTGTTGATAAGTTCATTCTAATATATGTAAAGGTAAATGTTGATGATTACAACTGCATGAGACATCCTCCAAGACACAAACTGAGTGATTCGAATTTAGAGAGAGCCCATGAGTTGGGTGTGCCCATGAGATGGGTGTGTGGTTCATCTCTTAGACAAAGATGGAACATTGTGCTCTTGTGTGAAGTGATGAACCCAATGAGCTGGGTGTGTGGTTCCTCTCTGATACAAAGATGGAATGTTGTGTGCCCATGTGTAGGGAAGCCCATGATATGGGTGCGTGGTTCCTCTTTGATACGGATATGGAATGTTGTGTGCCCCTGTGTGGGGAATCCCATGAGTTGGGTGTGTCGTTCTCTCTGAGACGAAGATGAAACAATGTATTGGCCTCCTCTGTGCAAAGATTTGAGATGATGTGATACTCCAGATGATTCTCCTGTGAGATGCAGTGAGAAAGAGATCTCCTGAGTTGGACGTGCATGTGGCTGAGAACAGGTGAACATGATCCTAGTGGATGACCACTAGTGAGTGTGGTTATCCTGTGAGATGCAGTGAGATAGAGATCTGCTGAGTTGGACGTGCATGTGGTTGAGCACAGGTGAACATGATCCTAGTGATTGAACACTAGTGAGTGTGGTTCTCCTATGAGACACAATGAGATAGAGATGTGGACATCCCTGTGGCTGAGCACATATGGATGTGCCCCTAATGGTTGAGAACTAGTGGGTGTATGAGATCCCTAGCTATATTGTACAAGAGTCAGACTTACATGTAACCTTATTTGTGATGTAAAGGGTGCAGGTCGGACCCACCATAAAGTGAAAGATAATTAATGTAAAAGATAATTAATATGGTAATTATTAATTATATTGTGAATTATTAAGGTTGGCCATGTTGTGCCAATAGACAGTACTGTTGATAGGCTCAGTCTAATATAAATAAAGGTAAATTCCCCATTCAGGAATCATATCACAAGTGTGAGTTTGGAAATTTCACCAAACACTTGTTCTTGGGAAAAGTGTGCACCTCTCATGGGCACTAGTCTTCTACGGTTTGTGAGCACCCTTTTGTGTGCTAGGTTTTATGGTGGTGGAAGTCTTTCTCTTGAATAATATAGAAAAGGATTGGCTGGGTTTTCTTCCCTTGTTGAGAAGGGTTTCCCAAGATACTTCTTGTGTACTTGTGCATGGTGTTTCTTCTTGTGATCTCGGTTGCTGCAATAAATTGTTTATGGTTCAAGTAAAATTCTAAAAATGGAATGAACTTCAGGCTTGAGCCTAGCTTATTGAAAAATCAACAGTAAATTCCCCATTGAGGAAACATAACACAAGTGTGAGTTTGGAAATTTCAGCAAACACTTGTTCTTGGGAAAAGTGCGCACCTCTCTTGGGCGCTAGGATTCTAGGGTTTGTGAGCACCCTTTTGTGTGCTAGGTGTTTATGGTGGTGAAGGTCTTTCTCTTGAAGAATATAGCAAAGTATTGGCTAGGTTTTCTTCCCTTGTTGAGAAGGGTTTCCCAGGATAATTTTTGTGTACGTTTGCATGGTGTTTCTTCTTGTGATCTTGGTTGTTGCAACAAATTTTTTATGGTTTAAGTAAAATGCTAAAATGGAATGAACTTCATGCTTAAGCCTTTCTTATTGAAAAATCAACATTTGGGACCCTGGTATCATTTTCAATGTCAACTTCGCTCAATCGATGGAGCGTCAGGTTTTGATGGCATTTCTTGAGGACAAGAAATCTTGGGAAGGGAGGAATGTAATGTCCCCTTCCCAGTGATGACTCCAGGAGGAGCGACTCAGTATCCTATACTGATTCTTGTAGGCTATAGTCGAGAGAAAAAGGGAATAAAAGAATTATTTAGTGTCATTTACCAGAAAAGCCTAAGTTGAAAGTGACATTAATTAATAAAGTGGAAAAAAGATGATTACGCGACTTAAAAGAATAATTAAAGATAAGACTTAGGAAAAGTCACTTAATTAATTAAAGTGAACATGGAATTAGATGAGAAAAAAGAGAAAAAGGTGTTTTAAGTGACTTAAGTGATTATTAAGTTAAAACTTAAGGAAAAGTCACTTAATTAATAAAGTGAATGAAGAATTAGGGTTGGGAGAGTATATGAAGGAGAAAAACAACCTAATTTCTCATTATTTCAGATTATGATTTGAGAATTGACCAAAGAGGAGAAAACACACAGTTTCAGGCGAATCAGTGGATGATAGGGGATTCTGGGAGGAAGACACCAATTGATTGGATTAATTCTTGAGAGACACACCCTATCTAATTGGTAAAGCCATATAGGTTTTCCATTGCTTCATCACAGTTTCAACAGTAGTTTTAGCATGGATTCCAGAGGAGGAAATTAGTCACAGAGCATGATGCTTCACCTGAAGAGGCCTAGAAAATCTTATCCCTTCAAACTTAGTTGATATCAGGGAAAGATTCTTCCATTAAACCATATAGAGCAGGTTTATGAGCATCCTAGCCACCAGGGTATCATATTCAGGCAGTGAGGGTTTGTTGTGGGTTTACCGGCAACAAAGATAGTACAATTTATCATATCTACTCATCTAGGGAGACATTGAGCTAGATTCCTCCCAACCCATTGGAGGAGGAGGCATGGAGCCTCTATTGAGACAATTTACAACATATTCTGATGGTGGAATCATCTAGGGAGACTTATCTAGCCATTTCCGGTAGTTGCAGCGTAACTTCATGGGTGAAAAAAAGGGAAAGAAGGTCACCAGCCTTGGGGACTTAGCAGATTAGTAGATCCTTCTGACCGTGTTGAGCTTGGAGTAGGGTGCATCCAGTGAGTTAGTTTCCATCAGCTTATGACAGTGGAATCCAGCAGATCCACCTTCCTTGCGACAATCCCTCATGCGGGCAACAATTTTCCACGTGCATGCCAGCCGACCAGTTTGCATGTCATCTTTCATGCCTTGCATGACACCGATCTATCATCACATGTAGTTTCTGGTAATTTTCTAGTTTATATCTTTTTATCTCCAGCATAGATCCATTCATTATCTGATCTATCTAAAACTATTTGATTACTATATACATGCATGAAGTTGTGAGTGAGCATTTGTACATGCATTTGATTGTTTGTATATGACTACTTAATCAAAATATCTAAACAAGCCATTCTACTCAAAGAAACAAACATGCAAGATTCACATTAAGCTCATAACTATTGAAACTCAACCAGAAACCCTTAACCGCATCTAGAATCCCAAAGCATATCAATTTCGGTAGCAGATAGTCAACATTTGAGGTTAATATCTAGATCTGTGAATCTAGGGATATTACTGAAACATTCCTTCCAAAGGGTGCAATGTTTCATCCTCCAAGTGTAAATTCACCTCCAAAAGGTGTAATGTCCCATTATTAAGGTGTCATGTCATCTCTAATGGGTTCTAGGACATCTCAACAAGGGTTCCACATCCTCCAAATAATGTGCAACGACCTCTAAAAAATACTGGGATGACCTCCATCAAATGTGCAAGTAGCCCCTTAATGTTATCGAAAGGACCAAGGCTCTCTCCAAGTGAATAGCCATGTGAATTAAATTGTCTAAGGAAGGGATCATGTGGTCAAATGTATCCATCAAACTCGTGGGCATGCACACATGTCAAATGCAACATAGAAAGTGTGTCATGTCAATGTAAAAGCCATTAGATAGATCACATTGAGCACCCTCTTCAAACTTCACACTGGCTCATAAAATTATACAATTTTCCAACTTTAGGTATGGGAGGATCATCATTAATCCCTATTAGTTGTTCTAGTACCAAGGAAAAGGAGTATTTACCAAGAAACCCATCAAGGAGCATGTGTAATAACATATGGTATGGTTTGGGGTTTACTTCATGGGTGGTGTCATAGTCATGTAAGGTTATGTATGATATTGATCCTCATGAGTGCCTTTGTATGAGGGAGTGTTTAGGCATCGAGTTACCCTTTTCTCAGCACCGTGTCTTTATAAACCCCTATTTTCCTTTTTCTTTATTCATTCAACTTTTTTGGCTTTTGATTTTCATTTTCTAAGTCCTTTTTGTTGGGTATGCATTCATTGCATAGGACTTGGGGTGATGGCCTCTTAGAGAAGGGGTAGAGCTCATTCTTCTTTATTTTTTCTTTGTTCTTGACTTTGCTTTTCTTTGTTCTTTGTTTTTCTATTCATTTTGAGTTTAGCATTTGCGCTTTCTATATTAATTTTTTTTATCAAGCTACATCAACCTTTAGCATTATAGATCCTTCTTCTCATGGGATTATGAGGCATGAACCTTGATGGGCGACATATGACAACCAACCCAAAATAAGGGATAACAGAGATGGAAAAAATAGATCATGTTACATATGGATTAGGATATGGATAAATTACCCCTATCAAGGCCCCCTGGTAGTACAACTTTTCCCAAGAGTGAAAACACTTCACTAAGAGATGATGATGACCACCAAGGTGAAACAAGGAAAAATGTATAAATTCAAAGCTTCATGATCCATTATCTGATTCAACCCATGGTCACTATTTTCATGTCAAAAACATTGAGCATTAACACTTAATATGAAGCAGTAAAACAAGGTACCTCATGTGTTTCATGCACCATATCATTTGATGTGAGCGGGTTGAGCATAGAGTGGGAGACATATGTGGGAAAATATTTGTGGATAATCCTCAATGTCATCATCATAACTATTATTTGTGATGTGGATAATGGTAGAAAATGAATCTCCTCTAGTTACCCCTAGATGTGAGGGGGTAACAATACCAACTCAACATTATCCATTGGTATGAATAATGCAACTTTGCAAGACACATTGAAAATGCCCAACAAAAATATCTTTAAACCAAGGATGATAATTTCTTGAAGGCCAAAGCACCCTTTAGCTCACATATTGTTTCTTCTTTTTTCACTAAAATGCTCCAAATTAGGGTTTCCAAAGTATTAATAAATTTGTAACTTTTAAGAGACATAGGAAGAAACTCACCAAAACGATGGTGAACACCACCCTCAAGTTAGTCATATGAACTATAAAATAAGTTCAAGAGAAAGAAGATTAAGAAGTTCTAGGTGGTGCATTAGTAGGTTTAAATCATCCCCTCCCTTTAAAAAGTGGAATGGTTATCAAATATATATAAATGTACTTTACCACGAGGTTTTGTAGAAACATCATTGGAGGAGGGATTGATATGAAAGGAAGTGGAAGTGTTTTGTTTGGGAATAGATTATGCTAAACAAAAGGAATTTGAATATCTTCATTCTAAAAGAGGAAGAAAAACAAAAGTGGAGCATAGACTAATTGAAACAAGGGAGAAGACCCTATGTAGTTAGAATTATTATAGAGAATTCAATGAAAATATGCCTCATTAAGGGTCACAGTACAAAGAAATGATGAAGACTTTTCCTTGAATCTTTAAACATTTGAGATCAAACAAGGTGAAGGCCTTATGTTTTCTTATATAATGAACATGTTTTCCAACAATGCATAGTCTAGCTTATCCTAAGGCTACAAACATATTTCCAATTGAAGTTGGCACTCACCATAGGCAAGAAAGAGAGTTGTTTTTGCCTTATGATTGCTATTTTTCCTTAAACTCGACAAACTAATTTCTGCATCCTATAATTTGTATACCTAGAAACAAAACAACAATACATGGATTTGATTCCGAACTATGAAACATAAATATTATTGAGTAAATAACTTTCAACGCACAAAAAACTAAATCATAAACCAATCACACTATTAATAGATACGAGAGATACCCTTGAAACCACAACTTTGGGGGAAACTAGCAAACAAGGGTTTTATTATTTTTAGCTCAACGAATCAAATAATTATTATAGAAACACCAAACTTGACAACTTCACTTTCACCAACAAAATCAACTTGGATAAATGTTGGGCCTGTAGTGTCTTCAACCTGTTAAAATATGATCTCAAAACACTTAGTTAAATCTTGATTTCATCCTCCAATATCACTATAACTGTAATGCAGTAAAATTCTAGAATTACAGTTGTGATATTGGAGGTTGAAATCAATATTTAACTAAGTATTTTGAGCTCATATTTTAACATGGTATCAGAGCTAGGGCTCTAAAGTTCAGTGGACAACCTTGACACTAGGACAACAATGACTTGCTGGGGAATTTGCTTGGAAGGAGGGGAAATAAAGGTTCTTTGTTAGTTGGAAAAATATGACTTCCAACATAAGGTTTGAAGATAGGTTGGAGGGGATCTCCAACTACCTATAGTGGAATGTGAGGATTACAAGTGTTCTCAAGGAGAATAAGTTGTGGTTGTTTGTGCATACCATCGTGCCCGTTTTTGCGTCAGATCCTATTGCTTTGGACGTTCATGGAGTGAAGGAAGACAAGGCCCAAAAAATCATTTTGGATGGAGTCAAAGACCACCTTATTCCACATTTGGCTGAGAAACAGACAACCAGGGAAATGTGAGATGCACTGAAGAATTTGTATGAGGAAAAGAACAAGAACCAAAAAATGGCTCTTTGGGACAAGCTCCATAGTACTAGGATGGCCAAGGGAGAGAGTGTGGTCTCCTATCTCACCAGACTTGCAAGGGTGAAGGATGAGTTAGCAACTGTCGGAGAATTTATTCCAGAGTGAGAGTTGGTGTGTATATCCCTCAAGGGATTCACCAAGGAGTGGGAGGTTTTCATGAAGTGTGTGGTCGGGAGAGAGAAGCTCCCTGACTGGAGTATATTGTGAGATGACTTTATAGAGGAGGATATTTGAGAGGGGTCTCAGGAGAAGGCAGTGAATGGTTCAAACGAGCGAAATGTTGCTCTTGTAGGAAAGAGCAAGGAGAAGAAGAAGGGAATGAGAAAAGTGAAATGCTTTGCATGTCACAAGACTATCCACTACGTTAGTCATTGTATGAAAAAGAATAAGAGGAAGCAGGAACCAAAGGTGTCAACATCAGTTGAGATTGTCGAGTTTGCAGAGAAATTCGAAAAGGAATTTTCTATGATGACTGGTCCCTTAGGTAGTGGTTGTCTAGTGTTCACGGACATTGAAGTGTGGTTCATGGACAATGGAGCTTCTCGACATATGATGAGAATGAGGTTAGTGTTCCTTAGTCTTTCAGAAATAGACTCAGATTGCTTTGTGGATAGTGGGGCCGACTCACAACTTGCAGTGAAGGGGGTTGGAAGTGTTAGATTCCAACTAGAGTCAGGAGGGTTTCTAGAGGTAGTCAAGGTGTTTTATATTCCAGAGATGACAGTTAACTTGATCTCGTGTCATCTTTGAAAACCGATGGATTTGGAGTTGCATTCTACTATGGCTGAGTATTTTTATTTTATATCCAAAGGGAGATACTCCACACACAACATTGTTTCTTGGTGTCAGGTATGAGATATTGTACACATTGTTGGAATGACCTGTGGTTGCGTCCATTGGATTTATGAATTTAGACTCTGTGTCGAAGAGTGGGTAGGTTGCACGGGAGAGAGAGTTGATTCAGGGGACTCAACCCTCTTCTAGGACTCTCAGAGGACTCAACATGCATGAGTTGACATAGATGGATGCTCATGAGAGTGTGGAGTCTCCTAGGATCATCTATTCAGTTCATAGATCAATAGAGGTAGCAACATATGCTTCCAGTGTAGTGGGAGTCGAGGTCTCTGGTTCAGAGGGAGAAACTACAACAACGGATGGGATGATGGATTTGGAGACAGAATCTGGTGGAGGTACCATAATTACCTCCCTCTCAAAGAGGGAGTGTTATATTTGGTAGCTCAGAGGTACTTTTGCATTGGCGATGACTAACATGCGGAAGTGACCAAACACATTTCTCCCTAGTGACTTTATAAAGTCAAGCTGAGACTTTTAATTTTTTAATGTGTAAAAGGTGACCTTATGAGGGTGTGGGTCACTTAAGTGACTTAAGTGATCTCAACGAACAATTAAGTCACGGTTGTTCATCTCATGAGGGAAATATTGGATCTTGATCATCAATATCATTGGAAGACCAAGGGTTAGGGTAGTTACACATTGAATATGCATAAAGGGTGCACTAGAGGAGAGGAGGGCACACTTTTTGAGTAGAGAAGAGAGGGAAGGTGAAGAGTCACGAATCCCACAAGAGATTTTGAGCTTAGAGAAAGAGAGCAACAACAAGTTGGGGTGGCTTGCATTCCAAGGCAGGGATAGGCAAGCATCCAAGAGAAGTTTCAACATTTAGTAGCTCAGTCCATACAACAATTGAAGGAGGAATTCGTACAACATTTATGGTTGTTCGTACAACTGAGAAAGGGCATGAAATTTGAGGCAACAAGTTCAATTGAGTTTGGAACAAATTTTGAGAATTTATGCTGTGGGAATCTATACAGTTGAGTATTGTACTTCTCAGGCAAATCTGGGTGCATTTATTTAGGAATGTACACCTTCATTTCTATTGTACATGACCGTATAATGCACAAAAATCGAGGAAGCTGAGTTTGGCAAGATTCTTAAGGAGTTAATGTATTGATTTTAGAGATAAGTTACTATGAATTAAATGATGATATTGATGTTGTTGTAGCTCAAAAATTTTCCCTTGAAGCTCAATAATAAAATCTCCTTGAAACTGGTTTTCCCCTTGTGTGTTTTTCTAGGGGCATTGCCCATAATTTCTAGTGTTCAAGTGTGTGATTTTTTTGTTGTTCATTTTTTTTTCTGCTGCTGTTTTATTGCTTAGTTAATGCATTTCTTCTCATATACTGCTATAGAATGATAGTATTTTATTGCATTACAATTATAGTTATATTGGAGGTTGAAATCAAGATTTAACTAAGTGTTAGAGCTTACATTTTAACACAGCTTCACTCATATAGTTTGTATGGTGGCCTTCTATGGGTATGGTTGAGTGTTGTGACCCTCCCACAACCTCTACCTGCTCTAGGAAATACAACTTGGTTAAACCCAACCTTTGTCTCCTAACACGACACCCAAATGGACTTTAGATATGGCCCTAAACCCTCCTCACGACCTCTTGCAAAAGACACAACCCTTAATGCTTGGGAACACCTAGAACTCATCCTCCACAGACCCGCTATCCCACAGATCTGTAAGGAAATTAAGGAAGCAACCTTTTGATCTCCTCCTTGACACTTGATCTCCTTCAAGACTGAACCCTTGCTCTATATATTTCGCTGAAACCCTCTTGGTGTCACTCACCAACTCAATGATCTCCTCAAGTCACCTCACTTGCTTATAAATCTCTAACAAGTGATTAACTTCTAACAAGTGGTTAACTTCTAACAAGTGGTTAACTTAACAAGTGGTTAACTTCTAACAAGTGGTTAACTTCTAAATGACTTGGAGATACATTAAATCATGTTTCTTTCTCTTGAAATACACCTTTCCTAAGCCAAGACACCTATCCTCGTTACAATATTTTAACACTCCTTCTTAACGAGGAAGGTGTTCTCCACTTTTCCCATTTTATCCTTGAAGTAGAGAAACTTTCCTTTCATCAAGGCCTTGGTGAGAATATCTGCCACCTACTCATTTGTAGGCACATACCGTAACTGGACTGCACCAAGTTGCACACAATATTTGATGAAGTGACACTTGATGTCGATGTGCTTCGACCTATCATGAAATACTGGATTCTCAAAGAGTTTTATGCCACTCTGATTATCACAGTGTATTATGGTCGGTTCTAACTCCTGATCAAACAATGACACCAACAACTTCCAAAGCCATATGGCCTCACATGTTTCCATGCTCATTGCCATGTAATATGATTTCATAGAATTCAATGCAATAGACTTATACTTCTTGTTGAACCCTCGATCCCAAGCCGAAGAGACACCTTGAAGTGTTTTTCCTATATACTGCATTGCTTTCCCAGACTGCATCTATGTAGCCCACCAACTTCACTCCATCTCCCTAAGCTTACCTCAAACATACTCAACTATGCCACGTAGGTACCTCAAAATATGTTTGGTTGTTGTCCAATGCGCTCTCCTTGGTTCCACCATGAATTGACTGAGAGTATTCACAAAAAAAAAAATCTTTGGCCTTGTAATGACCAGATACATGAGAGAGCCTATCAAGTGCCTGTATAAGGTAGAGTCCACTACCTCCTGCTTGGAAGCATCTATATTCTTTCAATTTGTAACTATGGGTGTAGAGATTGGCTGATAGTCCTACATCCTAAATATCTTCAAGATATCCACTATGTATTACCATCGTCTTAGGAAAAATTTTCCATCTCGTTGCCACACCTCCAATCCTACAAAATAGTTCATCAACCCCAAATCCTTCATATAGAACTCCAAAGAAAGATCCCTCTTGAAATATGCAATAAGCCTTTGTGAACCTGTTAGTAATAGATCGTCCACATCCAACACGAGAATGAATGAATCTCCACCTATCATGATGTAGTATATGTTAGAGTCTGCATCTCTCTTCATGAAGCGCATGCCCTACAAGTAACTATCAATGTGATCATACCATGCTTTGGATGCCTTCTTGTTCCCATACAATGCTCTCTTCAGTTTTCATACATGAGTCTCCCTTGCATATGCCTCAAAACCCTTTGGTTGTTCTATATACACTTCCTCCTCAATAAATCCATTGAGGAATGTCGTCTTGATGTCCATCTGATGAATCTGCCAACCCATCTCTGTTTCTAATGAGATCACGACCCTGATAGAAGTATATATGGATAATCGGGAAACATTTTGTCATAGCCAAATCCCTCTTTCAAAGAGAACCCCTTAGCCACAAACCTGGATTTGAATTTCTCAATGCTTCCATATGAAACATGCTTGATCTTATAGATCCAATGAGACCCAACCGCTGATTTTCCATGTGGTCTTGGAACCACCTCCCAAACATCGTTCTTCGTGATGGAGGAATACTCCACCATGGCATCATGCCAAACCTACTGCTTTGATGCCTCCTAAAAATTGGAAGGCTCCCTGTCAGTGAGATCGCTCATCAACGTCATATAGCCTGAGTATTGCTGTGGTGGCTTGCTCGTACTAGGAGAAACCATGAACTCCTGAGCATATCATAATGTATAAGAAATATCTCGATTCCTCTTCCTCCCCGCAGTAGGAGGTACAACCTCGTTGGGTGGAGCTTCCTGCTCCTCATCCTACTCCACAATTTGAGTACTAGTACCTGTACGTATACCTGTATATGTACATGTCCTTGTGACTTGTACTTGTACTCGTGACTTGTACCTATACCCATTTATGTACTTATCCTTATGACATATACCTGTGACTCATGTTCCGCCTTTGGAGCTACCAACTCCCGATCCCCTGTTGCTATTGGCACATCATAAGACTTTCTAAAATCCTTCTCCTCCTCGAATCTGACTTCCCTCTTGATTGTTAAATTTTCTCTTAAGAAATTAAGTGTGTTATGTATTCTTTAACTTTAGACTATTAAAACAATAATTGCATGCATACAGATCACTGAAAGAAAGACATCCACAGTATACACAAGATTTATCTTGGGAAACCCTCATGGGGGAGAAAACCCAACAAAGCTTCTTCAATATAGATTCTTCAACAAGTACAATGTCTCTCTCAAGAGAGATCTCACCGAAAAAAATATAAACCAGAAACTCTAACCAAAATAGGGTAGCACACCACTAGACCAAGATAGTCCTCCAGCAGATAACCAAAATCATTAACCAGAACACCCTTCCTTTGCAGCTACGTCTCCTCCTCAGACTTGCGCACTTTTCTGTGTGAGAGAGCTTGTTGTGTGTGTTCTACAAGTGAGGCGCCTAACCTATTATAAGTACATGTTGAGCCACCCAGAATTAGGTCAGGGCCGACCTACCCACTTTATCCTTTTAATATACAATTGACTTTGTCAAGGCACAATAGAGCCAACTTTTACAAAGGCACAATAGGGCCGACTAAAAAATATAATATAATATTGTTCTTTAGGGTTTTGTCTTCATCAAATACAATATGAATACAATAAGAATATCTTTCGAAGCTACTCAAACTTCAACACTCCCTCTTAGCAAGGAAGGTATTCTTCTGGCACGATCATCACGCCTGCTTCTTCTCTTTCGTACACTTTGACCATTGACTTGTTGAATTTTCACGAATATATATTGAAGAATTTTTGTAACCACGTTAGTTTCCAGGGTCTCATCATCCATATGAGATTTATGTCATCACGGGGCTTTAACTCACCAACTCACACAAAATTTGGCATCTAGTTCGCAAGGAACTAGTAACCTTTGGCTGGCACACCAGGAAACTGATCCACAATGACCATGCATATAATCATGAGGATTAGGTGATGTAGTGCACACACAATACCCATCTAGCCCAAGGCTAAGAAACACCTCCAACCACACATGTTGGCCCATCAGCTTAAAAATTCGGGTAACTAACCAGCCCTGAAGGCATGGCATCTGCTGACCTTATGCGAGGTCATTCTGATTGGTTCTATAGTGAGTAACTTGCGTACCAGACTTTTTCAATGGAGTATAAATCTGCATACCTGAATTTTTCATTGGAGTAGTAGTAACTCAGCGTACCATACTTTTTCACTAGAGTATCCCTCTGCATACTAGAATTTTTCACTAGAGTAGAAGTAAGTTGACGTACCAGACTTTTTCACTGGATTAGTTCTCTGCGTACTAGACTTTTTCACTGGAGTAGAATTAACTCGATGTACCAGACCTTTTCATTGGAGTGTCCCTCTGAATACTAGAATTTTTCATTGGAGTAGCACTAACTCGACGTACTAGACGTTTTCACTTAGTAGCCGTAACGTGCCCGTGAATGACTACCAGTTTCATCTACCACACACTGAAGCTGCTGCCCTATAATCACATCTGTAACTAATCACTCCCTCTTACTAGGGGCGTCCTTCTGGACCACACCAAACTTTTCTCTAAAGTACATGAACTTCACTCTCAACACAAGCTTGGTAAACACATCAACTATCTTCTCATCTATATCAACATACTGGAGCTTCACTGCTCCCCTCTGTACCATATCTCCGATATAATAGTACTTGATACNGGAACATTGGGTTCTCTGTCAACTTCACACAACTCTGGTTCTCACACTAGATAGAAGTCGCTTCTAACTTGAGATCAAACAATCTTGCAAGAAGCTTCCGAAGCCACACTTCTTCGATGCTAGTTGAACAAGATACTATATACTCAGCCTCAACTCTTCTAAGCACGAAACTAGTTTTCTTCCTGTTGAATCATGAGATCATAGATGATCCCATACTGAAGCAACATCTAGATGTATTTTTCCAGTCTGCAACACTACCAACCCAATATGAATTAACAAATCCTTGCAGGTTTATCTCACGGTCTGAAGCATATCTCAATCCGTAATCAATTGTACCTTTTGGGTACCTCATCACATGTTTTGCTGCAATCAAGTGAACACGTCTTAGATCAACCATATACTGAATCAATGTGTTCACTGCAAAACATATATCCAACCTCGTGTTCGTTAAGTATATCAACGAACCATTCATCTGTCTATAAATGGTGGCATCCACTATCTATGAATATGTATCACTCAACAACTTCAGATTTGTCACCATTGTTGTAGGCATGGCCTTATAGTCCATCAGTATGAATCTCTTCAGAATCTCAATGGTATATTTTCCTTGGTTAAGTAAAATCTCACTTGGTCTCTTCCATACCTCTATACCTAAGAAGTAATGCATCATGCCTAGGTCTTTCATCTTGAACTCTGCAACAAGATTCCTCTTACTAACAACAATGAACTTCTCATCTCCTGTTAGAAACAAGTCATCCACATATAACAATAATATCATTGGTCCACCATCCTCAACCTTGAAGTACAGGTTGGAGTCTACTTTACTCTTGCTAAATCCCAATCTCATCAGGAAACTGCCAATTCTACCATACCATGCTTTGGGTGCTTGTTTCAATCCATACAATTCTTTCTTCAATCTGCATACATGTGTTTGAATGTCATGTGTCTCGAAACCTTGTGGCTGCTCCACTTACACTTCCTATTCTATTACACCATTTAGAAAAGTTGTCTTCACGTCCATCTGGTGTACCTTTCTTTACTACAGCTATCGCAAGTATAGCTCTAATGGAAGTGTATCTCGCCACGGGAGAAAATGTCTCCTCATAATCTATTCCTTCTTTCTGGGAGAAACCATGTGCCACGAACCTTGCCTTGTATTTCTCGATACTTCCATCTGTTGAATGATTTGTCTTGTAAATCCACTTGGAACTTACCACTGTCTTCTCTTTCAGTCTCGGAACCACATCCAAAACATCATTCTTTACAATGGATTGGTACTCTTCAACCATGACATCCTGTTAGGGTCCTAACCCGCACATAGGTAGAACAATATATTCAGATGTAATAAAGGTCAATATTAATAAGGCCTTTCAATAAAATAGAATAAGGCGGATGTAAGAATACCTAATAAAAGCTTCCGCTTCTAGAAGGATCTTCCTTTAGATGCTTCTTTTTAGTATAAATAGGAGTCGAGGGTATGAGAACCCTAGCTTGGATATTATTGTAATAGAGCTTTGCTCAACTGGAGGTTTCCCCCTTGAAGAGGCCCGTGAACATTGCTTTCAGATTCAAAGTGCTATTTCTGTTGTTATTCATATATCATTTCAATGTTATTGTGGTGAATGTTATGGTTATATTGCTGTTATTCTGCCATTACTAGCATTTTATTTCAGTTCTTCATACATTTTATATCTGGTATATTACAAGTGGTATCAGAGCACTTTCCTTGGCAGAAAGTGTGGGTTAATTTTTTTTTCAAGGTAGAGACGTATTCCAACGTCTTTAAGCCACAAAGATATGTCGTTATGCGCATAAACCCGCGGTTGAGGGATTCATACACACAGGAAATACAAGTGGTACTTAAGTGCACATCTGTTGGCCACCCTTGTAACCCCTGTTGGTACCCCTTCGAGTGGTAGCACATCAAACAACATCTATGTATGGATTGGCCTAGATTACCTGAAGCCCTCTTTAGATAAACCGATCGGTCGCCTGACTGCTATAGTGTCACCAAGAACAACACTCGGGAAGATACTCTCCTGTACCTAGGTAGTCGGGTAGTACGGCTAAGGGTACGGTCTCTCCTCCTTAGTTAGTGCCCTGAGATATTGGGCCGAGTACTACTGTTGGACCCCACATGTATATCAGAGAGCTATAGCACAGGGCAAACCCTTGTCT